>SNVD02002000.1:12500-15901 GCA_013180625.2 Boswellia sacra | reverse complement strand
TTCTGCCGGCGATGCGCTCCTGGCCTTAACTGGCCGGGTCGTGCCTCCGGCGCTGTTACTTTGAAGAAATTAGAGTGCTCAAAGCAAAGCCTACGCTCTGGATACATTAGCATGGGATAACATCATAGGATTTCGGTCCTATTCTGTTGGCCTTCGGGATCGGAGTAATGATTAACAGGGACAGTCGGGGGCATTCGTATTTCATAGTCAGAGGTGAAATTCTTGGAATTATGAAAGACGAACAACTGCGAAAGCAATTGCCAAGGATGTTTTCATTAATCAAGAACGAAAGTTGGGGGCTCGAAGACGATCAGATACCGTCCTAGTCTCAACCATAAACGATGCCGACCAAGGATCAGCGGATGTTGCTTTTAGGACTCCGCTGGCACCTTATGAGAAATCAAAGTCTTTGGTTTCCGGGGGGAGTATGGTCGCAAGGCTGAAACTTAAAGGAATTGACGGAAGGGCACCACCAGGAGTGGAGCCTGCGGCTTAATTTGACTCAACACGGGGAAACTTACCAGGTCCAGACATAGGAAGGATTGACAGACTGAGAGCTCTTTCTTGATTCTATGGGTGGTGGTGCATGGCCGTTCTTAGTTGGTGGAGCGATTTGTCTGGTTAATTACGTTAACGAACGAGACCTCAGCCTAGCAACTAGGCTATGCGGAGGTCACCTCCGTGGCCAGCTTCTTAGAGGGAATATTGTCCCGAGCTTGGAGTTTAGCGCAGCTTGCTCGTGCGGCACTTAGGCAACTTGAACCCGAAGTTGCTAAGTAAGCCTTGTGATTAGCTTGCTTCGCTCAAGGAAGAAGCTTGTGGACCGTTGAGCTTAAGAACTTGGAGGCAACAAAGAGAAGAGTAGGAAGAATGAAGGCAAGTATTGCTTACTCAAAGAATGCTCTGTATTACGATTGAAAGCTTACAATGCTTGAATTCAATAAATGTGTGGATTAGCTTCGATTAGCTTGGATATGTTACAAATGAGCCTTGGAGGGGTTTTTATAGTGAGTCACCTCCTCCATAACGGCTAGTTAACGGCTAGTTTCTAATGGCTATATAACGGCTAGTTTTCTAACGGTTATATAACGGCTAGTTTCTAACGGCTATATAACGGCTAGTTTCCTAACGGCTATATAACGGCTAGTTCCCAACGGCTATATAACGGCTAGTTCCCAACGGCTATATAACGGCTAGTTCCCAACGGCTTTATAACGGCTATATTTGACCATCTAGAATCTCTAGATATTTACATTAATGCCACTAGCTAGAATTTCCGAAAGGTAGGCTTGGATTAGGCCAAGCCTTGTGTGATTGGGCCAACTCTAGCTTGTAACTTGGCGGGCCGTAACATTCTCCCCCACCTGATTCCGCAACGTCCCCGTTGCGTCCTTGAAGATGTATAATCGGTTGTGGGCGAGAGGTCTTATGTCGACGCTTCCCTTTTCCGCGCTTGCGTGACCTTTTGGTTGCCTTCTTTTTCTTCGCGGACTTGTGAGGCATCGTGCAATGAGGCACTATGGGTGGAGGTTCGGTGTTGAACTCCTCCTGCCTTGGTGATTGTAGCCCTCGAGGCACAACATCCTTGTTTTTGTTAAGGATGACTACAGTTTGTGCATTTTTCGTAACAATGAGGTTCTCCCCATCGTTGAGCTCCTGAATGGGAGTAAGGAGGCTCGTATCTCCCTTGGTTCCTTGTTCGAGTTGTAGTGCGGACATTATCTTTTTCTCGACCTTAGCTACACGTTCTATACCGACCGTGCATGAATGACCCCCATCGAGGATGCTAAGGGAGTTAGAAGATGGTATGGGAAAGGCATGGGCTTGATCGAAGAATTCCATGCCGAGCACTACTTGGAAATCATCTATAGGAACAATGGAGAAATCAAGCTTACCATTCCACGTGCCAAGTTGGACGGATGTGGCTTTAGACACCCCCACACTTGCCTTGGCAGCTGAGTTTATGGCTTTGATGGCGCCACCTCCCTTGGTGTATTTGAGACCTAACCGTTTGGCCTCTTCTTCGGAAATAAAATTGTGCGTGGCTCCCGTGTCGAGCATTGCACGCACATCTTTGCCGTTAATGGTGGCACTCACATACATTAAACCCTTCTTGACAGGTGCGGTTTTCTTGAGTGCACCAATGATATGAAGGGAACCCATTTCCGCTTGCAGCTCCTCATCATGGACACCCCCATCTTGAGTGACAAGAGCATTGAGGGCCTTCCTCTTTGGGCAATCACGAACCCAAGGAGGACCATCACAGATGAAGCAAGGGCTTTTAGGTTTAGGGGCATCAAACTTACCTCTATTGGGTGTGTTTCGTTTATCCCCTCCGAATGTTTTACGTTCGCCACTTTCCTTGCGAGGATGATGTTGCTCTTCCCTTTCTTTCTCGTGGTTGGGCTTCCTCTCCTTAAATTGGGTAGAGTAATCCACAAGAGATTCGGCTACGACTATAGCATCATCGAGATTTTGCACGTTGCGCCTCTCTAGTTCAATTCTTGCCCAATCTTTGAGCCCATCAAGAAAATAGAAGAGAGAGTCTTTTTCGGACATGTCCTCAATTTCAAGAATTATAGTGGTGAATTCTTTGATATACTCACGGATTGTGCCGCTTTGCTTCAATCGGCGGAGACGACCTCTTGCCTCCTTCTCGGCATTGCTTGGAGAGAAATGCTTCCGAAGTTCTCTCTTGAAATCTTCCCATGTGCGGAGGGAAATGATGCCTTTGCCCGCGTCGCCATGCTTTCGACGCCACCAAAGTTGGGCTGCATCACGTAGAAATGTGGGCGCAACACCGATCCTCGAAGCATCATCGAGGGCACATTTAGCTTCGAAGTATTGTTCCAAGCCAAAGAGGAAGTTTTCCACTTCCGTTGCATTGCGGGTGCCATGGTATGTGGGGAGAGTAGGCACTTGCATATTTATCAACGCGTTACCGCTTGTGTAGGAAGGGCTAGCGCGCTCGCATTGGTGCTTCTCCCATTCCGTGCGAGTTTCCTCTACTTCGGCACGGAGTCCTCGCAACTCATGTTCCACAAAGACCCGCAAGCTTGTGAGCTCTCGTGTAATGTTACGAAGCTCCTTCTCATAAGCCTTACTAAACTCGTTGATGTTGGACTTTGTGGCTTGGGTGATCTCTCCATATTCCGTCTCTAGACCTTCGAGACGTACGGAGAGCTCTTCGATCGCATTGTCTATCCCCGAGATAGTTTGTTCAAGGCTTGCAACACGAGGCTCCAAGACTTCCGTGAGGGGGGCTTTAGTCTTACCACGTTTTCCTTGTAGGCGTGGTTGTGGGAGAGATTGTTCCTCTCGACCACGGACTTGCTCCTCCATGTTCATCTCCATGTCGGATGCCATTTGTTCTTTGTGCTCGAACCGTGCTCTGATACCAA
>SNVD02001999.1:0-155476 GCA_013180625.2 Boswellia sacra | reverse complement strand
CAACACACATTCAAATATACAAGTAGTGTGATTGTGGCTCACATCTTCCTCTGGTTTTACGTCCAGTAACGGCTGAAACGCCTTATATGAGTCGGGGATTTGCTTCCCATCCAGTTTTCTAATAAACTGGCAAACAGGGTCGTTTTTAGTCAGATTCCCTAGACTATAACACTGCAATTCATCACGAAATTGTGTCCATAGATTTAAGCAATTCACGCTGAACAAGTCCACAAGAATGTGACTCGAGAGTTAACAAAACATTATCCAGCGACTCATTACTCAAACCATTATTAATAAATGAAAGTTTATCTTCTCTATTCCTGGACACAAAACCTAATGAACGACAAGTCTGGTTACAATTCCATCTAGCACATTTATAACATACTTGTAACTTTTTCGCTCTTCGCCTCTTGGCGTAGTAGCTCTTTCCTAGACCAGGCATGTATTTTGCGAGATTAATGTCCGGCTCACCGGACAATCTCACCTTGGCTCCGATAAGCCATCGGATATCAGCAGGCACATTTAGGACATCAATCGCCCAACAAGTCTAGTCATCCGTACTTTATAAATCTTAAACACAGCATTTTGAGGAAGTGAAGGGAAATATTTACGAAGGTTCGATAGAAAGATATCATCATCCATTGAAGAGAAGAAAAGGAGAGATATTACCGATAATGCGATTGAGTTTGTTCTTCTCCAAGATGTGCACGTTTCAAACCTTTGGCGAATGACTTCAACTTCCGTTTGGATGTTTCCACAAGCTGAGCACAAATGAGCTCAAAGCACAGAAAGTCAATCAAATTGAACAAAAGAAAGGAAAAGAAAAAAGAGCAAAAACGAAACTAAAGACACATAAAAGAGATTACAACACAATAGCAAACAAAAGTAAAAAACAAGTAAAAAATATAAAAACAAATGAGACAGATGGCAAAGAGAGATAAAACATGATCAATTTGATGGCCTACGAAAGGAATCTCCTTGAGACACAAAAATCGATCATTATTACCTCATTTTATTTTTCTTTTCTTCTTTTTTTTTTATTTTCAAAAACATTGGGTTGCCTCCCAATAAGCGCTTGGTTTAACGTCCTCAGCCCGACGTTGGTTCCATCATGGGAGGATCCAATTTCCATTTTGCTTCTCTAATGGGCTTGGATCCCTCTTCTAACAAGATACGGTCAACGACATATGGATGGGACTTGGATGTCAACAATTGTCCCAATCAATAGCTATTTTGTGATCTGTAAAGTATTCGGGACGAGTTTTCTCTTGTATTCGTGCAAAGAGCCCATTTCAATTGTAACTCGCAAAGTATCATTCTCACCCAAGAAACCATAAATCAAATGATCTGGAAGTGACTTAAGCTCCAAGGTATTGGCTTTCATCACAGAAGGAAGAAGTTTCTCATTAGATAAAGGCAATTCAATGTACGAAAAATCATACCTATTTGTGGTGATAGCTATAGTCTCATCCAAGCTTGTCACAGCTTCCTCCACTTCTTTAGACACTTGTATCAGCTTTCTTGGTTCTTTGAAAACTTTCTATCCTTATGTGTTCACTAATGGCAACATCCACTCCATTCTTGCGAGTTAACTCAAAACATTGTTGTGGCAAATAATCAATAACGTCAACTGCAAAAACAGAATGGAAGTCATTAGAGTACCTCATTTCCTCAAAAATATTAAAACACATCACCTTGCCATCAAACTCTATGGTCAGAGTGTCATCATGAACATCAATCTTGTTCTAGCAGTTTCGGAGAATGGTCTCCATAAAAGAATCGGTGTGGCTTAGGAGATGTATCATCCTCTATTTTAAGGACATAGAAGTTTGCTAGGAAAACAATGATTCACCTGCACAAGCACATCTCCACAACTCTTTTGGGATAGGCATTAAAATGATCAGCAAATGAATGTAATACCAGTTTTCGCAAAAGGTCCAGATTTAAAGGAAGCATAAATAGAATATTGGATGACATTAATAGATGCTCCTAAATCTAACATAGCGTCTTTCAAACTGGTTTTACCAATGCGTGCTGGAATGGTGACCGTACCTGGATCTTTGTATTTCGGAAGAATTTTTCTTTGTAGTACAGCTGAAACATTTTCCTCTACACTTACTTTCTCATTTCCTTTTAACTTTCTCTTGCTGGTGCATAACTCCTTGAGACATTTTATATAACGACGTACTTGCTCGATAGCATCCAGAAGTGGTATATTTACCTCGATTTTGCGAGAAGTTTCCAGGATTTCTTGTTCTTGTTCCTCCTTCTTCAATTTTGCAAATTTGCTAGGAAATGGTGGAGGAGTAACATAAGAAAGAATTTTAGTTTTAAGATCTACCTTAGAAGATGATGTGTTGTTCATGGTGGAAGTGATGTCATCTACTTCATCAGTTTGTGATTTCTTTGTCAGGTTTTGGATACTTGCCCCAGTTTCCATTTGCTCTCCATTTTGAATTTGCTCTCCACTTTGCAAAGTTATCGCACAAGCATTCTCTCTTGGATTGATCACCGTTTGAGAAGATAATTTTTCTGAGAATTGGCCCTCGAATTTGCTCATGCTAGTAGCCAATTGTCCCATTTGATTTACGAGATTTTGGATACTTGCCCCCGTTTCCTGCTGGAATTGCATTGTGTTAGTGGCAAGTGCATTAACAATATCCTGGAGTGACATACCTGAGTTTTCTGGAGCTGGTTGTGGTGCTGGTTGTGGCATTGGTGGTGGTTGCATTTGAAATGGTTGATGCACTCTAGGTTGATTGAAACCTTGTGGCCGATTTGGTATCACATTTGGAGTGATTGGTTGATGATTCCAGTAACTGAAATTATGTTGATCTTCCCATCCAGCATTGTAAGTGGTAGAGAAAGGATCATACCATTGCCTCGTTTGTCCTGGAAATCCACCCATGGCATTGGCTTGTTCCATATATTCTTCTTGTAAAGTTGGATACATGTCGATTGGATGCTCCATCGAAGAATATATCCCACATTCATAAGATTTATGCATATCTCCTACAGCCATGTTTTCCACAAGAGAGGTTAGCTCAGAAAGTTGTTGTTTAATGTTCTGAGTGCTTACCTCATTTACACTCCAATGTAATTGTGGCTCAAATTGGCTACTGAATTTTTGGAAATTTACTGCCATGTCGCATAAACACAAACAATCAGAAAGAAAAACAAACAAAATACGAATCAACAATGAAAACAAAATAACAAATCAATTAGAAAATCAATCCCCGGCAACGGCGCCAAAAACTTGATGCGTTCGAAACTAGCAAGTATACTAGTCGCACAAGTAATAAAATGATAAGTAAGATATCGTTCCCACGAGGATTGATTCTAATTGAATTTGTTATTCGAAAGCAACAATAAACTAAATGAGGGGGGTTTTGTTGACTGATTAACTAGATGAAATATTAATGCAAGTAAAGAATAACACAATGCAAATTTAAACAGATTGAAAAATCAATGAGAGAAACCTGGTTAAGGGATCCTTCTTTACCACAAGATATGGATTTGCGAATTAATTGTAGAATTGTCATCCAATTACAGCATTGAAGTTATCAACCGTAGATAATAACAAGCTCTATTACCCCAATCTTTCCTTACTTTGTTGTTAAATACAACAAGCTCTTTATTTAATCTCTATCCATTAAACAACCTAGAACAAGCTCTCTGAGTTTAATTCAATGGATGCATTATGATAAGAAAGATAGGTTGATCTAAGCAATAAACACACAAGCTCGGATTATTTAACTTTAGGTTATATTCTCCAATTGTAATCTCTGATCACAATTTTGCTACTAATGATTAGAAATTCAAGACAATTACGGATCAAGATTTCTAGTCTAGCAATAAATCACAACCAGAGTATATTCAGTTGGCCACTCAAATACAATCAGCAAGCAATCATAAGCATTAAATATGGGAGAATACAAGCAATTCAATTAGAGAATTGGATAACAATTCCTTACACAATCAACTTACAAAAACCATATCAGGGGCTTTGAAATCACCCTCAACCAATTCAGATTCAGTTACACAGGTTTAAGAACGTGGTAAATACAATACAACATGGAGACATTCCAGAAAATGAAATGGAAGGGAAAAACTTAGCAAATTTGATGTAGTTCTCTTTGGATTGTAGTTCTTACTCTTTCCAAGCTTCCTTTCTCCTTCAAGAACTCCAAGAGATGAAAGAATTCCAGAGCTTCAGCCTCCACCACGTTCTCCCCTCTTCAAGTTATGAAAATAAAACCCTAAAAGGTGTTTAAATACTCTGCTACAGTGACTTGCTACAGTGCCCCGTATTATACATGCTACAGTGATTGTGGAATTATATTTCTATACATCTCACACTGTTTTGATTACAACTTTTGGTACACTGAATGGATTTATAAACCGTAAATTTCTCCAGAAAATAGACTTCGAGAGCTTTCCAACGGTAGATAATATGTCATCGGGTTCATTGTATATCAATACAATTAAATCCGAGAAGATGGTTGACTAGCAGAGGTGAAAATGAAGGGTTTTACTCTATTTTTGTGCAAGTTGCTCCAAAAACTCCTACAAACATCAAAACCACACAAAAACATAAAAATACCAAGGAATATAGCAAAGAAACATGGACGAATTGATATGAAAATGATATTTAAATAGACACTTATCAAATTCCCCCACACTTAGACTTTGCTAGTCCTCGAGCAACTACGACAATATGAAATAAAACTAAACAGAAACAGAATCAACAAAAAATTAAAACACACAAATGCTTCATCTTGCAAATAGGCCTCAAAGATTGTACTTAATTATAACCCAAGGAATACTTCAAAATAATGTACTTGATCGAGAATTTTATCTCAAAAATTAGTTTCGCTTCACTTCAATTCCTCAAGAGTGTGTGTGTAGAGCCATTCTCACCCAATCACTTGTAACCCGGTGAGTTTATGCATAAAAATTAATCATATTTAATATTGAAGATGTGTGTATAAATGAACTCCATAGGCCTGCTTTTCAGGTCACTCTCCACTAATGTAGACATGCACAACACCAAGGATAAAGTAGGACTTTATTAAGCTTGTAACGTTTGGCTTGGGTGAAGGTATGATAAAGGATAATAATTTGGCTCAAATCACCAACAAACACATAAATCATTCAAGAATATGTAGAGCTCAACCCTATAACACAACTTCATTTCAATTCAGCAGGTTACTCCCCAAAACTTATTTAGAACACTCAATCTTTTTTTTTTTTTACAGAAAACAAAAGAAAACTACACCCCCACACTTTGTTGTTTCATTCTTTTTAAGAACACTTAAGGGTATAGATCTCTTATTCTTCTTCTTTTGTTCTTTTTTTTTCTTTTGTTTTATTACACTTCCCCTCCCCCACACTTAAACAACACATTGTCCTCAATGTGGAAGTACGGTGGACGATAAGTACAGATTGGCTTTTTGTTTTCTTTTTTTTTTTTTGTACAACCATAATATAACTCCCTTGCATTGCTCAAAACAATCCTAAACCTCCTTAATCCCCAAAACCAGAACATAGCTCAGAATTTAATTGTGAATGATGTACATGCTCATAGGTAAGGGATAAACTGTTTGGAACAAATCATTTGAGGTTAGGAAATCTTTTAGTGAGTTAACAAAGAAAAAGACTTACAGAGGCTCAAAGGGGTAACTAGGGATCAATTTCTGTCAAGGTTGGCTATTAAGGCTCAAACGGTCCAAAGATGGCCTAAATCATTTCCCCAATGTTGCACAGCCTAGTGGCAAGTGCATTAACAATATCCTGGAGTGACATACCTGAGTTTTCTAGAGCTGGTTGTGGTGCTGGTTGTGGCATTGGTGGTGGTTGCATTTGAAATGGTTGATGCACTCTAGGTTGATTAAAACCTTGTAGTTGATTTGGTATGGAATTTGGGACGACTGGTTGATGATTCCAGCAACTGAAATTAGGGTAATCTTCCCATCCAGCATTGTAAGTGTTAGAGAAGGGATCATACCATTGCCTTGTTTGTCCTGGAAATCCATCCATGGGATTGGCTTGTTCCATATCTCCTTGCAAAGTTGGATACATGTCGATTGGATGCTCCATGGTAGAATATACCTCACATGGATAAGATTTCTGCATATGTCCTACAGCCATGTTTTCCACAAGAGAAGTTAGCTCAGAAAGTTGTTGTTCAATGTTCTGAGTGCTTACCTCATTTACACTCCAATGTAATTGTGGCTCAAATCCGCTACTGAATTTTGGAAGTTTACTGCCATGTCTCTAAACACAAACAATCAGAAAAGAAAAACAAACAAAAATACGAATCAACAATGAAAACAAAATAACAAATCAATTAGAAAATCAATCCCCGGCAACGGCGCCAAAAACTTGATGCGTTCGAAACTAGCAAGTATACTAGTCGCACAAGTAATAAAGTGATAAGTAAGATATCGTTCCCACGAGGATTGATTCTAATTGAATTTGTTATTTCCAGCAACAATAAACTAAACAGGGGGGGATTTTTGTTGAATGATTTACTAAATGAAATAAGAATGCAAGTAAAGAATAACAAAACAGAAAGTAAATTTGAATGAAAAATCAATGGGAGAAAGCTGGTTAAGGGATCCTTCTCTACCACAAGATATGGATTTGCGAATTAATTGTAGAATTGTCATCTAATTACAGCATTGAAGTTATCAACCGTAGATAATAACAAGCTCTATTACCCCAATCTTTCCTTACTTTGTTGTTAAATAAAACAAGCTCTTTATTTAATCTCTATCCATTAAACAACCTAGAACAAGCTCTCTGAGTTTAATTCAATGGATGCATTATGATAAGAAAGATAGGTTGATCTAAGCAATAAACACACAAGCTCGGATTATTTAACTTAGGTTATATTCTCCAATTGTAATCTCTGATCACAATTTTGCTACTAATGATTAGAAATTCAAGACAATTACGGATCAAGATTTCTAGTCTAGCAATAAATCACAACCAGATTATATTCAGTTGGCCACTCAAATACAATCAGCAAGCAATCATAAGCATTAAATATGGGAGAATACAAGCAACTTCAATTAGAGAATTGGATAACAATTCCTTACACAATCAACTTACAAAAACCATATCAGGGGCTTTGAAATCACCCTCAACCAATTCAGATTCAGTTACACATGTTTAAGAACGTGGTAAATACAATACAACATGGAGACATTCCAGAAAATGAAAGGGAAGGGAAAAACTTAGCAAATTTGATGTAATTCTCTTTGGATTGTAGTTCTTCCTCTTTCCAAGCTTCCTTTCTCCTTCAAGAACTCCAAGAGATGAAAGAATTCCAGAGCTGCAGCCTCCACCACGTTCTCCCCTCTTCCAGTTTTTAAAATAAAACCCTAAAATGTGTTTAAATACTCTGCTACAGTAACCTGCTACAGTGCCCCGTATTATACATGCTACAGTGATTTGTGGAATTACATTTCTATACATCTCACACTGTTTTGATTACAACTTTTGGTACACTGAATGGATTTATAAACCGTAAATTTCTCCAGAAAATAGACTTCGAGAGCTTTCCAACGGTATATAATATGTCATCGGGTTCATTGTATATCAATACAATTAAATCCGAGAAGATGGTTGACTAGCAGAGGTGAAAATGAAGGGTTTTACTCCATTTTTGTGCAAGTTGCTCCAAAACTCCTACAAACATCAAAACCACACAAAAACATAAAAATACCAAGGAATATAGCAAAGAAACATGGACGAATTGATATGAAAATGATATATAAATAGACACTTATCACCTCCCACATATCAATATTACTTCCTGATCCTCTTCCATATCCAGCTTAACAAAATCAACGGAAAAGATGAGTTTTCCTACTTTCATCAACATATCCTTAATGATAACCTTTGGACGGGTGAAAGACCAGTCTGCCAATTATAAAGTGATGGTAGTGGGCTTCACTTCACTAAGTCCTAACTTCTAAAAAACAAAGAGAGGTATAAGATTGCTCACACTAAGATCACACAAAGTTTTATCAAATGTTGATCCACCAATGGTGCATGGAACAGTGAACCTTCCCAGATCCTTCATCTTTTGTGGCAATTTTCTTTAAAGGATAGCACTGCATTCATCCATAAGCTTCACCTTTCATACTCCTCCAATTTTCACTTTCTAGCCATAATCTTCTTATGATCTTGGCATAATGCAGTATTTTGTCTAAAGCATTTACAAAAGGAATGGTAATGTGAATTTTCTTAAAATTTTCAAAATTTTAGAAAACTCCACATCTAACTTTTTTCTTTGAAATCTTTAGGGAAAAGTAAAAGAGGAATAATGATATGAGGGGTTATCGAGAAAGGATATAGAATAAGGCTTTTTGGCCTCTTTTGATTTTTCCATGGAAATCTCCTGTTCCTTTGCTTGTCTCTCCTCTTCATCCTTTGGTGGTGTCTTTGTTGATAAAGAATCCACATTTTCCTCATTTTATTTCAGCTCATCAAGCTCCTTACTGCTTCTCAAAGTGATGGCCATGCATTACTCTTTTGGGTTTGGCTTCGTGTCACTTGGAAACTTGCCTTTTTGATATGTATTGATTGAGGAGGCAAGCTGTCCAAATTTGCACTTCAAGTGAGTTCATGTTGGCACCCATGTTGCTATAATACATCTCAATACTATCAAGCCCCGCCTTATCCTTGTCAAACCTCTCTCTTGTCTCCATAATGGATGTGCCCAAGATTTCTTCCAAAGATTGCTTCCTTTTAACAACCTTGTTATCAATGACCGGTGAAGGAGGAGGAGGTTGTAGCATTTCTTATGTTACTATATGAGAGGTTCTCATAGTTTTAGATCCCTTGGTAATAGTAAATAGATGGATTGTTTGTTTGAAAGTTGTTGGAGCCTTAATTGGTCTAGTAATGTACTTGCTCAAATTCATTTTCTTCACAATTGGATGACGTCCTAGCAATTGCCATCAACTCAACACTTGATAATGACGGCCTTTTGGTGGTTAAGGCTGAAATTTGGTTAGAAAGATCGACACGTAAGTGGAAATAGCGGTCCATGGACCAACTTCATACACTCCCATGGTTTTCTTGATGACGGACCATTCACTTGGCCAATGTTAGTTGTTTGAAGCCATTTGCTCCACGAGTATATGAACTTGCTTGGTGGTTTTGAACAAAAAAGTTCTATAGACTACTACATCAAATATAATTCTTGTTTGCCCATTCAAACCATTGTAGAAGAATTGGATTTGAAACCACTCTTGATACCCATATTGATGACATCTTCGAATTAAATACTTGAAACGCTCCCAAGCTTCATACAAAGGCTCAACATCCAACTGTCTATATTATGTTATCTCACACCTCAATTGTGAAGTCCTGGATGGAGGAAAGAACTTTGACAACAACTTTTGAGCTAACTCCTCCCATGTACCAATGCTACCTAACTGCAAATATTAAAGCTAACCTTTTGCCTTGCCCTTTAGTGAAAATGGGAACAAGCATGCAAATGACATTTTCAGGAACACCATTTATCTTTGCTATATCACTAATCTCCAAAAACATGGCCAAACGAATGTTCGAATTCTCATTGGGCAGTCCTCCATATTGGTTTTGTTAAACCATATTGGTTTTGTTAAACCATATTGATGAGTGTCGATTTAAGCTCAAAGTTTTTGGCATTTACCGCTTGTCTTCTAACAGCTGAATAGTTGTCATTCATAATGGGTATAAACTTATCCCTTGAAGCTCTTTGATCATCTTTTGCATATTCCGAAGAGTTCTTTCAATCTCAATATTAATTGGCAACAATTCACCACTATCACTTCTTCACATCAACTACGCAAAGTCACAAACATAAAACAAGTATCAAGAAGCACAAATAACTACAAAAAGCAACCTCAAAAACTATACAAACTATAAAAAGAAACGTCAAATGATTCAACTACAAAATTAAAAATATAGATTAAGATTGAAGTACTTAATAAAAATCTTAGCTTAGCAAAAGATATTTCAATCATTGGCAATGGATCCAAAAACTTGTGGACATGCGTACCAACACATAGAAAACACTACAAGTATATGAGTCATAATAAGTAATAAAGGGTAAATACAGTATTACTCTCGTAAGGATTGTATCAAGTTTCAAGCTAAGCACCATTTTCGAAGTAAATTCAATTTTATCTAGACAATTAAATAAGTGGGTTAATATCACAAACCACCCCTATGTTTTAGCTTAATTATATTCAGAGTCATCGTTTGCAATTTTTGTCATAGGCTACCCCTAACTTTTGAAAAAAAATCACAAATCACCCTTCCATTAATTAATTTGACCATTAGATGACGTCAGATTTCTGTCCAAAACTATTACAATTACCAAAATACCCTTCAAAAGAATTTGAAAAAGGGTTAATATCACAGACCACCCCTATATTTTACCTTAATTACACCCAGAGTCATCATTTGTAATTTTTGTCATATGCCACCCCTAACTTTTAAAAAAAATCACGAAGACAAATATTGCAGAATGGTGCTTCATAATTATTTTTTCAAAAGTTAGGGGTTGGCAATGACAAATATTACAAACGTTGACTCTAAGTGTGATTAAGACAAAACATAGGGGTGGTCTATGATATTAACTCATTTAGGTATGTTGACTCCCACTTTACATGTTGACTTTTCTTGTTATTTTACTATTTTGACCCTACTATTTTTTCTTATTTACGAACATCTAATGGAGTTTTTAACAGAAGGGTGGTCCGTGATTTTTTTTCAAAAGTTAGGGGTAGTCTTTGACAAACATTGCGAACGATGACTCTGGGTGTAATTAAGCTAAAACATAAGGGTGGTTTGTGATATTAACCCTTAAATAATTAGAATATAAACTAAGGAATTAAGATGCAAATTACAATTACTAAGTGAAAAGCAATTGAAAACCAAATTGAAAGCTAAACAAAAGGAAATATCAATAATGCAAAGTATCTAGAGGACAGATTTTCACCTAATACAAAATTATGCCTATCCAGTTCAAATTCACGAATTGGTTAACTCAAGTTCATTAGTTGAAACACGAAGTCATCCCTACTTCCTCTCTTGAGTGCCAAGTAGAAAATGTTCAATAATTAATTATAATATCCCTATTCAAAATAAAATAACTAAACAATCATAAAGTTCAAGTTTCATTCAACTACAAAGGTTCATGGGCTCTCTCAAGCTCCATAAATCCTAGGTCATGCTTCTCCATTCATATACAAAATATTCCCTTTCCCAAGTAACAATTTCACATACAATTTCATCTAATCAACGTCTAGGTATTAACCACAAAGAAAACATGAATGAACTTAAAATGAACCATTATATTCAAAATCAAACTATCAAGGCATCAAATTAGTAATATGCAACAATCATCCTCTAGATTAAAAGTATTTAGCTTATAAAAGAATTAAAAGTGTAGCCCATAAGAGAGCTAACAAAACCTATCAAGTTAAGCAAATAAAACAACATTGAAAATATCAACAAGTTACAAGAGGGAGAGAGAGCAAAGAGAGAAACTAGACTAGAATAGGTCTTCAATCTTGATGTGGAACTTCAACCTCTTCATTTTCTCCTTGAATCATTTTTGTTTCCTCTTTGATTGCCTCAAATTTGGTCTCCAAAACTCTCCAAGGTCATTCCCCTTCTAAATACTAAGTTTGGACCCCCTTTTATACCCAAGAATTAAATTAGCAGGTTGCTAAGGTGTTGGGGGTTCCACTTGACGCCTTACAATTAACCTCGTGTAGTCAGCCCTAAGTCACCTGCACTCTTGCATTCATAACTTTTTGTACATCACTCCAATTCATGAACCATAAAATTCTCTAGAAACTAAACTTCTAGAGATTTCCAATGGTATATGGCTTATCATCTGTTTCATTGTAGATTGTTATAGTTAGTTTCGAGAAGCTGGCTATCTAAGAGAGGTGCAAAATGACGGTTTTTGCTCCAAGCTCCTTGTGTGCTACTTTTGTGTATCCTACACCTCACAAATTTGATCTTATTAGTTCTTTGAAGGTCCTAAAACATAACAACACTATGTTATCCTAGAAAACACAATAAAACACACAAGAATGGCATGAAAAAGGCTCAAATACCGGCAAAATGTTATCTTAGAGAACTACAAAAATGCAATGCATCAATGCACAAGATCTACTTTTTTTCGAATAAGGATAAAGGAATAAGTTGACTTCATATGGAAGCTTGTATGTATGTCAAATTACACATCCACAAGCAAAGACATCTAGACGAATTGAATCTACAGTTTTACACGTATCAGGTATTATATTCAATGCATTCCTAGATACAAATTCCCTTACCTCTTTGAAGAATGTAGGTTTAAAATTATTTTGCACCATTGTTAAAACTTCTTTCAAATAAAGCCTTAATTTCTGTGTATTGCAACTCTAGTAAAGCATGAACTTTGTCCAACATGACCCAAAAGTTCCTTGCGATGATCCAAGTTGTCTATTTAATTTAGCATGTGAAATCTCAGCCTTGTAACAAAAATAAATAAATAAACAAATAAAATTAAAATCATCATTTGTTTTTCATAATGTCAAAAGTATTATGACACATTGACAATACGTCCATGTTGCGATAAACTTCTCCTTGTATTTATCAAGTCATGCATGCCTAATGTAATCAAGTGCTCGGGGATACTTTTGAAATTTATTCTCCATATCATTTAAATGTCACATATACTCTTAATGAAATGTAGATAATATGAATCTACTCCAACTGCAATTGAAATCATCCTACTTCTCCTTAGTCTAAAATAGTTTTTTGCAGTTAGCCAACATATTTCTTGAAATATACAATCTACAAAGAATATTTATGGCATGAGGAAACACTTTTGAATAGCATTCATTAAAGTCAACTCTGTATTAGTCACTATTACGTTTGGCAAATATTTTCTTCCGCAATACTCTTCAATCTTTCCAACGCTCAAATATAGTTATCCTCCCTTTCAAATTTGATAGATGCAAAACCAATAGCAAATGTCGTATTGGTTGATGTGACTCCGATAATCTCTAACCATGGAAAACGATATAGTTGGTCTTGTATGTGCAATCCATAATCAAGATAGAGGAAAAGCTTCCAACAACTCCATTGTGAAATGATGTGCCCAAAATAAGTCTCTAACATAATCTGAATGCCCATCACTTTGATGCAATTCAACATAAATATGTTCATCCAATTGCTCACGAGTTGTTGCATTTGTGATTGTCCAGCTAATTCTTTAACCTTAGATTTGTATCTTGGATTGTAAACCGTTCTTATTATGGTCATATTAAGCATATCTCTATTCTTCAATGTATTTAACACATATTTTGACTTCACATTGCTTTTTGACATGTCTATAAATATGTTGTTGTCATCTTTAAGTCTGCCTGCAAATGAATGACCCTCGAGATATTGTACAAATGGCTGATTATGCACCCTCCATATCACTCTCAACGTCCAATTACCATTAGTTGCCAATTTTTGCCCTTTTAATCGAAATGGATATTAGCTGCACTTCTTTGTTCCTATTCCTTTAGGTCTTTTTGCTTCTTGAACATCATTATTTTTTTATAAGTGTCATTCCTTTTACATCTAAAATTCTTCCTTGGTTTTCTCCCCCTTACACTCAAATTAGATTTTTGTATGACATTAACTAACCATATTTCTTGACAGTATCTCATGTCCATTCAATTAATGCTTTTCTACTATAGAAAGCATATAAATTATACAAATATATGAGAGTCAATCAAATAAAAATGATATGAATATCAAAAGATCAAGTATATTGTATCAGTAGTAAAAACATCGGCGTAGTCCATAATGGCCAATCCATCAACATCATTATCATTAATAAAAAGTTTTACCCTTAAATTGATAATAACATATCAATGAATGAAATTAAAAAAAAAAATTGCAGCTCTCCTAAATATATACATGTAACATGTTTAAACAATACAATAAATTTGTAATTTCAATTCAAAATAATTCAACATACTAAATAAGTTCATCCATTTACTATTAAATACATAATAATTGTTTGTTTAAATATATACAACACTTACTTATTTGACTATATTGAACTGAATAAAATAAAAATGTTAAATTTTTTACAACTTAACAAAAGACCATGGTTTCATTTAAATATGCACAAGATCTACTTGTTTGGCTATTTTAAATCGGACAAATTTACCTATAACAAAATGGCCTATTTTTGAGTGCTAAATACCCTCACTAAATGTATAAAACCTTTATAAATAATCATTTTCGAGCACTAAAGGCCCTCGGATGCCCTCACTAATTCTTTGGTCGATAATGATATTTTTTCTAGAAGCCCTCGTTGATAAAATAGTTTCGAGGACTAAAAGCCCTCACTAGAGTTGTTAGTCATATAATTAAGCTTGATAGCCAAAATTATTTCCTTTTATCTCATGTATTCATATTTTATTTGTTTAACTCCGATGAAATACTCCCTCGAAAATCTCTCTTTCTCAAATGTTGATAGGTGTTTATTTATGCATTACTTTCATATCAATTCGTCTATGTTTCTTTGCTATATTCCTTGGTATTTTTATGTTTTTGTGTGGTTTTGATGTTTGTAGGAGTTTTGGAGGAATTTGCACCAAAGTGAAGTAAAACCCTTCATTTTCACCTCTGCTAGTCAACCATCTTCTCGGATTTAATTGTATTGATATACAATGAACCCGATGACATGTTATATACTGTTGGAAAGCTCTCGAAGTCTATTTTCTGGAGAAATTTACGGTTTATAAATCCATTCAGTGTACCGAAAGTTGTAATCAAAACAGTGTGAGAAGTGTAGAAATGTAATTCCACAAATCACTGTAGCATGTATAATACGGGACACTGTAGCAGGTTACTGTAGCAGAGTATTTAAACACATTTTAGGGTTTTATTTCATAACTTGAAGAGGGGAGAACGTGGAGGAGGCTGCATCTTTGGATTTCTCTCATCTCTTAGAGTTCTTGAAGAGATTGAAGGCTTGGAAAGAGGAAGAACTACAAATCCTAAGAGATTTCATCAGATTTGCTAAGTTTTTCATTTCCCTTTCATTTTCTGGAATTGCTATGTATTGTATTGTATTTGTATTGTATCTGAATATGTGTAACTAAATCTGAATTGGTTGAGGGTGATTTCAAACCCCTTGATACGGTGTTTGTGAGTTGATTGTGCAAGAAATTATTATCCAATTCTCTAATTGAAGTTGCTTATATTTTCCCATGTTTAATGCTTATGATTACTTGCTGATTGTATTTGGGTGGCCAACTGAATATAATCTGGATATTGTCTATTGCTAGATTAGAAATCTTGATCCGTAATTGTCTTGAATTTCTAATTATTAGTAGCAAAATTGTGATCAGAGATTGCAATTGGAGAATATAACCTAAGTTAAATAATCCGAGCTTGTGTGTTTATTGCTTAGATCAACCTATCTTTCTTTTCGTAATGCATCCATTGAATTAAATTTAGAGAGCTTGTTCTAGGTTGTTTAATGGATAGAGATTAAATAAAGAGCCTGTTTTATTTAACAACAAAGTAAGGAAAGATTGGAATAACAGAGCTTGTTGTTATCTACGGTTGATAATTTCAATGGTGTAATTGGATGACAATTCTACGATTAATTCGCAAATCCATATCTTGTGGTAGAGAAGGATCCCTTAACCAGATTTCTCTCATTGATCTTTCATTCAAATTAACTTCTGTTTTGTTATTCTTAATTTGCATTCTTATTTCATTTAGTTAATCATTCAACAAAAACCCCCCCTGTTTAGTTTATTGTTGCTGGAAATAACAAATTCAATTAGAATCAATCCTCGTGGGAACGATATCTTACTTATCACTTTATTACTTGTGCGACTAGTATACTTGCTAGTTTCGAACGCATCAAGTTTTTGGCGCCGTTGCCGGGGATTGATTTTCTAATCGATTTGTTGTTTTGTTTTTATTGTTAATTCCTATTTTTGTTTGTTTTTCTTTTCTGATTGTTTGTGTTTAGGCGACATGGCAGTAAACTTCCAACAATTCAGTAGCCGATTTGAGCCACAATTACATTGGAGTGTAAATGAGGTAAGCACTCAGAACATTGAATAACAACTTTCTGAGCTAACTTCTCTTGTGGAAAACATGGCTGTAGGAGATATGCAGAAATCTTATGCATGTGGGGTATATTCTACCATGGAGCATCCAATCGACATGTATCCAACTTTACAAGAAGAATATATGGAATGAGCCAATGCCATGGGTGGATTTTCAGGACAACCAAGGCAATGGTATGATCCCTTCTCTAATACTTACAATGCCGGATGGGGAGATCACCCTAATTTTAATTACTGAAATCATCAACCAATCGCCCCAAATGCCATACCAAATCGGCCACAAGGTTTTAATCAACCTAGAGTGCAGCAACCATTTCAAATGCAACCACCACCAATGCCACAACCAGCACCACAACCAGCTCCAGAAAACTCAGGTATGGCACTCCAGGATATTGTTAATGCACTTGCCACTAACACAATGCAATTCCAACAGGAAACTGGGGCAAGTATCCAAAACCTGGCAAATCAAATGGGACAATTGACTACTAGCATGAGCAAATTCAAGGGCCAAGACTCAGAAAAATTATCTTCTCAAACGGTGATCAATCCAAGCGAGACTGCTAGTCCGATAACTTTACGAAGTGGAGAGCAATTAGATGTCTTACCGGAAAAATCACAAACTGATGAAGGAGATGACACCACATCCACCATGACGAAAACATTGACTTCTCAGGTAAATCCTATAACTCCCATTCCTTCATATGTTACTCCTCCACTTTTTCCTAGTAAATTTGCAAAATCGAAGAAGGAGGAACAAGAACAGAAAATCCTGGAAACTTTTTGCAAAATCGAGGTAAATGTACCACTTCTGGATTCTATCGAGCAAGTACCTCGTTATACAAAACGTCTCAAGGAGTTATGCACCAACAAGAGAAATTTAAAAGGGAATGAGAAAGTAAGTGTGGGGGAAAATGTTTCAGCTGTATTACAAAGAAAAATTTCTCCAAAATGCAAAGATCCAGGTACGTTCACCATTCTATGCACCATTGATAATACCAAGTTTGAAAGAGCTATGTTAGATTTAGGAGCATCTATTAATGTCATGCCATATTCTATTTATGCTTCTTTAAATCTTGGACCTTTTGTGAAAACTGGTATTACCATTCAACTTGCTGATCATTTTAATGCATATCCCAAAAGAGTTGTAGAAGATGTGTTGTGCAGGTGAATCAATTGGTTTTCCCAGCAGACTTCTATGTCCTTAAAATAGAGAATGAGACATCTCCTAATCCAACTCCGATTCTTTTAGGGAGACCATCCTTGAAAAATGCTAGAACCAAGATTGATGTTCATGATGGCACTTTCACCATGGAGTTTGATGGCAAAGTGATCCGTTTCAATATTTTCGAGGCAATGAGGTACCTTAGTGACTTACATTCTGTTTTTGCAGTTAACATTATTGATTCTTTGTCACATCAATGTTTTGAGTTAACTCGCAAGGATGGATTGGAAATGGCTATTAGTGAGCACATAGGGACAGAAAATTTCAAAGAACCAAGAAGGTTGATATAAGTGTCCAAAGAAATGGAGGAAGCAATGGCATGCTTAGATGAGACTATAGCTATAATCACAAATAGGTATGATGTTTCGTACATTGAATTGCCTTTATCTAATGAGAAACTTCTTCCTTCTGTGATGAAAGCCAATACCTTGGAGCTTAAGCTACCTCCAGATTATTTGAGGCATGTGTTTTTGGGTGAGAATGATTCTTTGCCAGTTATAATAAAAATAGGCCTTGCACCACTACAAGAAGAGACACTCGTCCAAGTACTTAGAGATCACAAAATAACTATTGGGTGGATGATTGCTAACATCCAAGGCCCAGCCATATGCATGCACCAATTCTTGTCGAAAAAAAAGATCCAAGCCCACTAGAGAAGCACAGCGGAGATTGGACCCTGCCAAGATGGAACCAACGTCGGGCTGAGGACGTTAACACACAGCGGATTCGGGAGGCAAACCCAAGTTTTGAAAAAGAAATAAAATAAGAAAAGAAAAATAAAATAAGGAAATAATGATCAATTTTTGGGTCTCGGAGGAGGATTCCTTTCGTAGAGACCATCAATTGACCAGGTTGTATCTCTCTGCATCTGTCCTATTGTTTTTATATTTTTTACTTGTTTTTGACTTTTGTTTGCTATCGTGTGTTATCTCTTTATGTGTATTTAGTTTCGTTTCTGCTCTTTTCTTTTCCTTTGTTTTGTTTAATTTGATTATTCAGTACTTCAAACTCATTTGTGCAACAGCTTGAGGAAACATCCAAACGAGAGCTGAAGCCATTGCTCGAAGGTTTGAAACGTGCATATCTTGAGGAAAAACAGACTCAATCGTATTATCGGTAATATCACTTCTTTTCTCCTCTTCAATGGATGCTGATATCTTTTTGTCGAACCTTCGTAAATATTTTCCTTCACTTCCTCAAAATGCTGTGTTTAAAATTATAAAGTACGGATGACTAGACTTTGGGCGTTGATGCTCCTAAATGTGCCTGCTGATATCCGATGGCTTATCGAAGCCAAGGTGAGATTGTCCGGTGAGCCGGACATTAATCTCGCAAAATACATGCCTGGTCTAGGAAAGAGCTACGACGCCAAGAGGCGAAGAGCGAAAAGGTTACAAGTATGTTATAAATGTGCTAGATGGAATTGTAACCAGACTTGTCGTTCATTAGGTTTTGTGCCCAGGAATAGAGAAGATAAACTTTCGTTTATTAAGAATGGTTGAGTAATGAGTCGCTGGATAATGTTTTATTAACTCTTGAGTCGCATTCTTGTGGACTTGTTCAGCGTGAATTGCTTAATCTATGGACACAATTTCGTGATGAATTGCAGTATTATAGTGTAGGGAATCTGACTAAAAATGACTATGTTTGTCAGTTTATAAGAAAACTGGATGGAAAGCAAATCCCCGACTCATAGAAGGCATTTCAGCCGTTACTGGACGTAAAACCAGAGGAAGATGTGAGCCACAATCACAACTACTTGTATATTTGAATGTGTGTTATTGTTTTCGAATTTTATTTTTTCTTGTTTTCGTTTGATCTGATTATCAATGTTGTTTTTGTGTTGTTGTTGTTTGTTGATTTTGTTTGTTTTAATTTCAAGTTTTCTTTTGGACAAACCATATGACTACCCCATGATATATACACACGTGGGAGACAAGTGTGGAGGTTTTGTCAACCTCCGCCGAAAGTATATCTTTACTTTTCATGCTTCACGTGGGAGACAAGTGTGGCGATCTTGTCAAACCCCGCCAAAAGTATATGTCCATTTTTCATGTTTCACGTGGGATACAAGTGTGTAGATTTTGTCAAACCTCGCCGAAAGCATATATAATTTTTTCAAATCTTGGAGCGATAAATCTGCATCGAGCAACCCCCACCGAAATTATGTTCTCATGTGTCAAATTTAAGAGTTTTACGTGTGTATATATCCATGCTGCATATTTTTAAATGTCATTTTATAACCTGTCTTGCACTTGAATCTCATAATACTTAACGTACATCATTGTCTTACACAAGTTTAGAGCACTTTTAGAAATGGAGAAAACACCAATTCGGCGATTCCAAAATATATGCGTATTTTGTGGATTGCAATTTGGTAAAGATGGAGAGTTAACAATAGCAGCTCTTGATCTTGGTAGGACATTAGCTGCGAGGGTATTCATTTGATTTATGGAGGGGGTAGTCTTGGGTTAATGGGGTGTGTGTCGACAGCTGCATACTTGGGAGGAAGTAAAGTTCTCGGCATTATTCCTAAACCATTAGCTGTGCGAGATATCATAGGCAACACAATGGGGGAAAAGTTACAGGTCTCTAGCATGCATGAGCGTATTCCACATATGGTCATTAAATTTGATGCATTTATAGCTTTGCCCGGTGGTTATGGTACATTAGAGGAGATATTTCAAATCACCTCTTGGACACAGCTAAACATTTATCGGAAACCCATTGGTTTGTTAAATGTCAATAATTTTTTTGATGGTTTGTTGTCTTTTCTTGATCAAGCAGTAGAAAAAAACTTCATCTCACAGTCGGTGAGGCAAATCCTGGTTACAGCTTCAACTGCAAGGGAGTTAATTGACAAATTACAAGTATTCGTCTATTCGCCTGATCCAACAATAGCTCGGATAGATTGGTTTGGAGAAGGAAATAAGAGGCGTAAATCGGATTTAACGCTCCATCTGTAATCTCTATCTGCTGGTTTGATTTATTTTCGTTTGCTTTATCTTTATTGTGTTTATTTGAGTTTTATTTTATATCATTTCTTTTGAGTTTTTTTCAGGTTGTTTCTTTCATCCCAGGTAATATTTTCTAATCTTGGCTTTTAGAGTGGTGGCTTAAAAAGTTCAAGTTCTCTTGAAACGCATTCTGGATTTCTTTAATCCATAATGGCTGAATAAGAAGGCTAACTTCTAAACTTTTTAGACCCATTCTAACTTAATTGTTTTTGTTTGCTGACTTGTTGGACTTTGTTATTTTATGAGTGAGTTTAGTTTTATGTAATTTAAAGTTGTTATGTGTTTTTGTCTTTATCAGTTTCGATAAAAAAAATTATGGAAAAACCTGAGAATGGCAGAATATGGGATTTCTTTAACCCTTGAAACGCATTCTCTCTAAATAAATCTGTAGTTTGTTTATTTTATGTTGTTTGAAGTGTCTTGTTTCTTGTTTTGTTCTTCATAATAAAGGTATATAGGCTGGAAACTTTAAGTCTGCGGGCTACTGGTCCTAAGGATTGTTGAAATATACAATCTTGACTCAGGTGTAACAACGCCACTTACCTCTTTTCTTGCATTTTGTGGGTCGATGATAAGATAATGATTGAATTAAGAATAACTCTTGGAAATGATAAATGATGCATGGATCTGTGTGCTTGAAATGTTTATTGGTTTTCGCTTTGCTTTTGATTCCTTGCGCAACATTGAGCACTGAGCTATTATCACTGAGTTATTTGTTCACTTAGAGAAAGTTTATGTAATTTAAATGTTTCTTCAGATTTCAATGAATTCTAGAACTTGTTTGATGGTCACTCGAGGCGAAATCCTAGACTGTGCAACATTGGGGAAATGATTTAGGCCATCTTTGGACCGTTTGAGCCTTAATAGCCAACCTTGACTGAAATTGATCCCTAGTTACCCCTTTGAGCCTTTGTAAGCCTTTTTTCTTGTTAACTCACTAAAAGATTTCCTAACCTCAAATGAATTTTTTTTTCGAAACAATTTATCCCTTACCCATGAGCATGTAGATCCTTCATGATTACATTTTGAGCTCTATTCTGGTTTTGGGAAGTCAGAGGAGGTTGGGATGTGTCATGAGCAATGCAAATGAGTTCTATTGCGTTTGTAAAAAAAAAAAAAAGAAAAAAAGCCAATCTGTACTTATTGTCCACATACTTACACATTGGGGACAATGTGTTGTTTAAGTGTGGGGGAGGGGAAGTGTAATAAAAAAAAGAAAAAAAAAGAAAAAAAAAGAGAATAAAAGAAGAAGAATAAGAGATCTATACCCTTAAGTGTTCTTAAAAAGAATGAAACAACAAAGTGTGGGGGTGTAGTTTTCTTTTGTTTTATACAAAAAAAAAAGATTGAGTGTTCTAAATAAGTTTGGGGGAGTAACCTGGTGAATTGAAATAAAATTGTATTATAGGGTTGAGCTCTACATAGTCTTGAATGATTTATGTGTTTGTGGGTGATTTGAGCCAAATTATTATCCTTTATCATACCTTCACCCAAGCCAAACGTTACAAGCTTAATAAAGTCCTACTTGATCCTTGGTGTTGTGCATGTCTACATTAGTGGAGAGTGACTTGAAAAGCAAGCCTATGGAGTTCATTTATACACACATCTTCAATATTAAATATGATTCATTTTTATGCATAAACTCATCGGGTTACAAGTGATTAGGTGAGAATGGCTCTACACACACACACTTGAGGAATTGAAGTGAAGCGAAACTAATCTTTGAGATAAAATTCTTGATCAAGTGCATTATTTTGAAGTTTTCCTTGGGTTATAATTAAGTACAATCTTTGAGGCCTATTTGTAAGTTAAAACATGTGTGTTTTAATTTTTTCTTTGAATCTATTTCGATTTAGTTTTGTTTCAGATCGTCGTAGTTGCTCGAGGACTAGCAAAGTTTAAGTGTGGGGGAATTTGATAGGTGTTTATTTATGCATTACTTTCATATCAATTCGTTTATGTTTCTTTGCTATATTCCTTGGTATTTTTATGTTTTTGTGTGGTTTTGATGTTTGTAGGAGTTTTGGAGGAACTTGCACCAAAGTGAAGTAAAACCCTTCATTTTCACCTGTGCTAGTCAACCATCTTCTCGGATTTAATTGTATTGATATACAATGAACCCGATGACATGTTATATACCGTTGGAAAGCTCTCGAAGTCTATTTTCTGGAGAAATTTACGGTTTATAAATCCATTCAGTGTACCAAAAGTTATAATCAAAACAGTGTGAGAAGTATAGAAATGTAATTCCACAAATCACTGTAGCATGTATAATACGGGACACTGTAGCAGGTTACTGTAGCAGAGTATTTAAACACATTTTAGGGTTTTATTTGAAGAACTTGAAGAGGGGAGAACGTGGAGGAGGCTGCATCTTTGGATTTCTCTCATCTCTTAGAGTTCTTGAAGGAGATTGAAGACTTGGAAAGAGGAAGAACTACAAATCCTAAGAGATTTCATCAGATTTGCTAAGTTTTTCATTTCCCTTTCATTTTCTGGAATTGTTATGTATTGTATTGTATTTGTATTATGTCTGAATATGTGTAACTAAATCTGAATTGGTTGAGGGTGATTTCAAACCCCATGATATGGTGTTTGTGAGTTGATTGTGCAAGAAATTATTATCCAATTCTCTAATTGAAGTTGCTTGTATTTTCTCATGTTTAATGCTTATGATTACTTGCTGATTGTATTTGGGTGGCCAACTGAATATAATCTGGATATTGTCTATTGCTAGACTAGAAATCTTGATCCGTAATTGTCTTGAATTTCTAATCATTAGTAGCAAAATTGTGATCAGAGATTGCAATTGGAGAATATAACCTAAGTTAAATAATCCGAGCTTGTGTGTTTATTGCTTAGATCAACCTGTCTTTCTTTTCGTAATGCATCCATTGAATTAAATTTAGAGAGCTTGTTCTAGGTTGTTTAATGGATAGAGATTAAATAAAGAGCTTGTTTTATTTAACAACAAAGTAAGGAAAGATTGGGATAACAGAGCTTGTTGTTATCTACGGTTGATAATTTCAATGGTGTAATTGGATGACAATTCTATGATTAATTCGCAAATCCATATCTTGTGGCAGAGAATGATCCCTTAACCAGATTTCCGTCAGTGATTAATTCTCACTTCAATTAAGTTAGCATTGTGTTATTCTTTACTTGCATTAATATTTCATTAGTTAATCAATCAACAAAAACCCCCCGTTTATTCTGTTTTTGCTGTAAAATAACAAATTCAATTAGAATCAATCCTCGTGGGAACGATATCTTACTTATCACTTTATTACTTGTGCGACTAGTATACTTGCTAGTTTCGAACGCATCAAATGTTATGCTTGTTCCCTCATAAATATGATTATTTTGACTAATAAAAAGTAATTATGATGGATATAAAACTGTTGCTATCATTAAAATGATGATTGAGTGATTTTCTAAGCGTATTTCGTGTGGGAAATAATTATATTTACCAAGATACTTGTCTTTGAAAATGATATGAGGGGCTGATATGAATTTATTTTCAAGGGCTAAAAGGATGTCACAAATATGATTATAGCGACGATGATAAATCATTTCTAAGGTTCAAATTGCCATTGTAAATATTGTTTTTCCAATTAAAATGGTCGTCCATGGTAACTTTGTTTGGTCAAAATTATACTTTTTAAATTGCATTTTTAATGTTGGAAATATTTTATAGATTGGTCCAAATTTTTTTTTTTTTTGAGGCATTACAATCACGTTAATAATTTTATGCCCCTCGAGAATATGGCTACTAAATATGTTTTGTTCGTCAAAAATAATTTCAGAGGCTCTCGAAAATGACTTGAGTTCCAAGGGTCTTTATTTATTAGAAATTGTGACATATTAAAAGATTACTTGCTTTATACCAATTTCTAGTGATATTTGTTTGTACATTTTGAGTGTTTGTTTTTAAAATTTCGAAAGATTATATAGTTGATTTTAAATTTTTTTTAAATGATATGTGATTGATATTAAATTAAATATATTAATAAATATACGTTTTTTAAAAAAACAATTTTTTTGAAAGTGGAAACAAACAAGTCCTCTTAACTTCTAGTATTGTCATGTCAATCTTGACACATGGTGGCTCCCCTTGCGTTCCTCCAATATGATTTTGAGTTGGATCAATTTGTGGGGGGTGTTTTTAGGCTTGGTGACACTAACATCATTGTAGCCCTATGGGATGGATTTGACTGCGGACTTTTGAGGGTCTTTCGGCTTGGTCCACAATAATTTGGGCTCCTAAAGTCAACAAAAACGTGTCTTAATTTGTAGAAATAGAACCCAACTCATGATTGATAACGTTTTGTTCTTAAACAAGGGATATATATAAAGATTTCCCAAGCAACAAGGGGTTAAAAGAAATATTGCTACAAATTTGCTGTTTTCATTTATTTCTGATATTTTGTCGACTGAAATGTTCAAATATTTGAGCTCCCTTTGAATTCAGATGGTCTTACCACATTTAATCAAATAATTTGTCTTACCAAATTGGTCACATTTCATATCTGTTAACACCACTAGATATGCTTTAATCTAGCAATGAGAGATATTTGCCCCACAAAATAGAGGTGCAAACAACAAAGATCAAGTCCGATCCTCTTCCACTACGTATAGATTGTATCTAAGTTTCTTAGCAACAGTTATATCAGCAAAGCTTCGCATTATTACCAGTCAAAAAGCATGCTGTAGCTGTAACCAAACCAAACCAAACTTACTCCACTTGTGCTGCAACAGTAATAGAGCGTGGGTGATCAGTCAGGGCAAGTCTGAGTAAACACCGGCAACCTCCTCCTAGCAGTCTGATGATATAGAACGGCAGCAATGTATGCATCAACTTCTTCTCTGGATGGGGACTGAAGGCAAGGCAAGGAAACTTGAATGCCATCATCCTGGGGCAGCCAATAGTCCTTGCTGCTGATAGTCCTAGTGGGTTCAACATTTTTGGTAGGTTTGATGATAGCGGTGGTGGAGGTGCCAGGGGACTTGAAAGTAACAGGAGCAGTGATGGTTGTCTTAGGGGTTTGTTCATGTGGTAATTTAATAGGTGAGGGCATTTGAGTTGTCAAAACCAAAGCTGAATCTGTTATCACCTGATGATGGAGAAACCGGCATTTCGAGCCATAAATGCATGATCCTGCAATATATGATCTGCAGATTTGTGCCTACAGAAAAGCAGAAACAAATCACAATATTCATTTTTCTTAATTAGTACTTGATTTAGCTATAGATGATTTCATGAATAATCAAATATCTCATCTCATCACTACTTACATCAGATTTACTCTTAGTAACCTGGAAACGACTTAGCCTTAGCTCCTCTTTTCCATGTGCAAACTGCAAACAGAAAAAACAATTACCAGAACAATAAGAGATCAAGATCCCTCCCTTCCCTGCATTGTTCCAAACATACATTTACATTCACCACGGAATTTTCAATTCAAATGACAGCTACACTTAATCAAATATATTCACATTACATGCTTGGACAAAGCGCACAAGGAAAATCAATCAGATTCAGAACATTTTCACACATCTATTCAACATTACCTAAAATAAAAAATTTTACTAGAGTCTTAAAGAATTGATATATACTTGACACTTGGTACCAAAGCGGGAGTTTCCAAAGTCTTCCCAAGATCTGCACAACTCCGTCTTAGAGAAACCGCCATCGATGTTCCCCCCTGGATACAATGGTGATGATGATGAATTCAATAGAATTCCATCCATCACCAACACATCCTCCTCAACCGCAGACAATGGAGTGCTGCTGTTGCTGGTACTGCTACTGCTACTGCTCAAGCTCATTTTCGATCGAGGAGAGAACGGATCCCCTGGCGAACTGGAATTGGAATTCGAACTCGAATTTGAGCTGAAGTATTTCATCATCAGTGGAGACACTCCGCTGCTCGGACTCTTCAGTTTCGACATTTTTGAAGATTTGTTGTTGTTGCTCTGCATTTTCCCTCCCGCCTAAATTTCAAATATAAATTTCACATTTCAGATCAAGCACAAGTAGTATTCGTTCATTAAAAATTGAACATTAACCTAAATATTAACAGAGGATTCCAACTTAAATTCAATTATTGAATTTTTTTTTTTAATCGAAGTAACTGTCATGATCATCCATGATAATGAATCAAAATTTGAAACAAGAAAAAAAAATACCTAAAAGTTCGATGAGAGAAATTGATCAATGAAGCGTCGTCGTTTTAGAGAAATAAATTCGCAGTCTCATTTTGGGGATTGAATGCCGTTTCATCGAAGGCGGAGAGCGAGAGCTTAGAGCTTTCGCTTTTGATTCAATTTATATGGTGCGGGAAATAGGGAGAGAGAGAGAGAGAGAGAGAGAGAGAGCGCGCGCGCGAGAATATGAATGATAAATCAAAGCTATTTCTAAATGCGCTTTACCAATTTCCTAAACACACCCCAACTGTACTCCGATTATCATTATTATTATTATTATTATTATATTTTTTGGGGTACAGATTTTAATGATTTTATTTAACAGAAATTTTTCAGTTGGAATTGACTAACATTTTTAGAGAGCACATGTTAATGGAAAATTTCCGGTGTTATTAAAAATTTTGTTATGATATTCCGATTTATTTTTAATATGTCTTATCACCAAAAAATACCTATTATATCCTTTTAGATAGTTTTTTTTTTTTCAATTTTTTCTTCTACTTTCGCCTCGTGTCCTGTCTCCCTTCCACGGCACCCTTGGCCCGCACCCAAACTCATTTCTGTCTCTGAAATAGAAGGCTCTGTTCTTTCTTATTTCCTAAAAACTTTTTCCATTTTCGGAGTACAGAATTCTTGCAAAATGTGTTCTTTTCTGTTTTTGTAATATGTTTTCACAAAACATTGTTTTTAACATTTTTGGAGTTCAAATTCATCCCTCCCTAGGGATGCCAATGGGGCGGGGCGGGTCCGGGGCGGCAGGTACCCAGCCCCACCCCGTTCAATATTTTTTTGCCCTGCCCCGCCCCGCTGCCCCGTTACAAGGCGGGGCGGGGCGGGGCAAAAAAATATTAAACAGATCCAGCCCCGCCCCGCCCCGCTCCTAAACATTTATATTTTGTAATTACCCCCTTATAAAATGTGACATTCAAAGAATACAAATCCAATTGGGTTGAAATACAGAAAAAGGTAAGCAATTATAATAAATATTTAAAACAAATTTAGTTTACCCTACAGAGCTGCATCAAGGGGCTCCATTTATACTACGAAAATCATAAAAGATGAACGACTTTAGGTGGAAAATCTGGCAACTTGGGCTGTATGACTTCCTTCTGGCAGCCTGTTCAAACTTCTTCATCGCAGCTTCATTTTCTTCTATGTTGGTCTGGACAAAGAAACGTACCCACCAAGAGGAGCTCCTCAATTTGGCCTTCATAAAGGAAAACGTTTCACCATGTAATAAAAATAATAAAATGAGTTGTTTAACATAACATTTAATTCTACACATTTTGGAGCAGGATGGAGGAATAGATGATGAGAAAACAATTTAACCAAAACTACCAATATATTGCATCCAATTTCATATAGTGACCAGCAAGAAACATAGTAAGGCATGTTCGAACATAACACTTTGTTAATCAAAATTAATGGACAATATAACTACAAATATGTATAAGATCGTCTTGCTATTTTTAATTTCAATTATCTGCATTTATAGTCACAACTCACCGAAATTAATTTAGTGCACCTCCATAACAGAGTTGCTCAAAGCATTTTGTTATTGATCCTCCTAACACTTCGGAAGAAAATGATCATCAGGTTTCAGTCATTCATATATGCATTCTAATTCACCAATAATCTTACAAAATTGTACTACAAATATGTATGTACTACAAAATTCTAGCGTATTCATATCCCTAACTTGACAATTATGATCAATTTATATTAATTACTATTAATAACAATAATATACTATTAATTACTCAATTTGGTGACTGTAAATAATAAATTTCTATTACCAGTTTGTGCTTTAGTGCATTTTCTGTGCAGGAACCAGAGCCATGGGAGCTGGCCGAAAGAGGGGAGGCTGGAACTGCTGGAGCCGCGGCGGAGCGGAGGCGATTTGGCTGTGCAGTGGAGTGGCTGTGCGAGAGTGGAGCTGCGGCAGAGTGTCTGTGCGAGAGCAGATCTACGGAGGAGTGCCGAGACTGCGAATGGAGTCGATCGGCCAAGAGCTGCTGCAGAGGAGGGCCGACCGGAGGAGTGTCTGTGCGAGAGCTGCTGCGGAGGAGGGCCGACCGGCCGAGACCGCCAACGAGAGACAGAGAGGATAGAGGAGAGGAGTCGTGAGAGACAGAGAGGATAGGGGAGAGGAGGCATTTGGGTGAGTTAGGGTTAGGGAAAAAATATTTTTCTTTATATAGGTTAGCAAAATTTCCAGGATACCCTAATATATCCAGATGTTTCACAATCGCCCCTAATAATATCATTTAAGTCCTAATGTTTTATTTCTTTTATATAAACTCCTATACTGTGCGGGGCGGGGCGGGTCGAACGGGGCTAAGTGCTAGACCCGGACCCGGACCCGGACCCGCCCCGGCCGGGGCAGAATATTTTTGCCCCAGACCCGCCCCAAAATAGTTTTGGAACGGGTCTTGCCCCGCCCCATTTGTCTGGGGCAAACCGGGGCCCCGGACCCGGCGGGGCAAATTGCCATCCCTATCCCTCCCTAACTCTTCTCCCTCTGTTTTCATCTTCTATTTTCACCTTCTCTCTCCACTTTATATCAATAATTCATTTCCAAACACATATCTTGTTTTTGTTTTCAAAATTTCAGCTCAATGATTTATTTCCAAACACATATGCTTAAAACCATTTCCAAATTTGCATTTTACGAATTCATTTCCAAACGCATATCCTTTACTTAAAATACATTCTCTAAATCATAGAAATTCATTTTCTAAATCATTTTGGAAACAAAAACACATGAAACAAAAAAAAACACACCAGAAACTTTCAGAGAGAAAATTAGAGTTTCAAGGTTCAAAATGAGGCCAAGGTTTTGGAATGTGGAAAATAGGAGATGGCTATGTACATGAAATATGCCAATACATTTTATAAAATTTTGTATAGAAATTATAAAGGAATAACTTTTATATACTTATATATAATTTTAATACAAACTTTTATTTAAAAAAAAAACCCATACATGAAATGTACCAAAGAATGACAGTGCAAAATAAAGATTTATACTATAATTCAATGTAATAACGTATATGATGACAAAAATTAACAAGCTAATTAAATTGTGACACATTAATTTAATTATTTTTTCATTAAAAAAATTGGATCCTAATTGGTGAATCTGTCTATAACTCGATAAAGACCCAAACTTGATTTGGAAATCTTCTTTAGACCCAATAATTGGATACTTTTAAAACATTCGATTAGTTTTGCCCACCCATTAAATATTAAACGTTGTAGTACAATTTAGATCCATGAAATATTAGGAAAAAAAATGATAATAGTAACAGCGGCTTGGTAATGGTTAGCGTAATTGCTTTCATGTTGCTATGCCAAATAACATTTATTGTGCATCTTTGAAATTAAGAACACTGTAGAGATTGAAAGCAAACGAGAATAAAATCATTAATCCCTTTGAAATTTTTAAATAATTGATTTTCCACATGTGGATGTACGATAAATTAAGTTGAGAAAGTTGTTTCAACCTTTTCAACTTATTTAAATCTCAATTTTCCTTTCTAAGACGCCTTTTGGCTCTCTTGTGGTAAAGGAGAAAAGAAAAATTAATCAGAACATTCAATCAAATCCTCAGGGTCAACAAATGCTTCAAGCTACCAACATGAAGCACATGGTCTCCCAAGGCAAGCTTTCGGTTCCCAAGCTGATCAACTACACCCAAATCCTTGCATGCATCCACCTTAAATCTTACAAGTGCTTCTGCTTGCCCATTCAAGAAGACTTTCTCAAAAGCCAATAAGTGCTTGTGTGGTGAGTTGTGCACAGATGGAGGAGTAGAGAACAATAACACTGTATGGCTTCCACTTACACTTCCATTGTTTTTAACTCTTAGATGTATATTAAAATTTAAGTTTTGACAACTTTGTCCAACAGCATCAACTGACTTGCAATTGGATGAGTAACAAATGTGACCTTTCTCTAAGGGCACAGATACTAGTTTGGGTGCTTCAACTAAGTGGTGACTAAGCGTGGAATAGCTCAGTCCATCTCCAAATGAATAAACCGTTTCCCCAGTGTAGAATCTGTAGGTCCTTCCAGGATACCCTGTAGAAGCATCCGGTCTCATGTTCATGTTAGTCATTGGCACCTTGTCCACGTATGATTGAGGATACCAAGTCATTGGTAGTCTTCCACCTACAACATTAATTCTCGTCAAATATTTTGCAAACTTTTTTAAAGAATAGACTTATTTTTAAGACGGTTTTCAAAGATCATCCTGCTTTAAAAAGTTTTCGTGTGATACTTCTTTGCACAATGATTCTACAACTCTACTACTGTTGAGCTACCGAGCAGAAGACTATGATATAAATATTTTTAAAATGAGATTGCTTTTTAAAACGCATTTAAAAATAGGTTGTTTTCAAATTTTTTCCAATACTTTCTGTGCTTAATTAAAGATCTTAACATGACTTCGTGACATTAATTAATTAAAGATACTTACTTGGATTATGAAGCCCAAAAATAACATCAGCTATGGCAGCTCCACCAGCTTCGCCAGGGTAACCAACCCATAGGATGCTTGTAATCTTGTCATTAGTTTTGGCAAATGATATATCAAATCCACCTCCAGACATTATAATAAGAATCACGGGTCCCTTGGCTGCCTTGGCTACTTCTGTTACCAACATTTGTTGCTGCCCTGGAAGAAGAAGATCTACTCTGTCACGACTCTCTGCCTCGATGGACTGATCAGCACCCATTACAAGTATGGTTGCATCAGCTAAGGATGCAATTTTTGTAGCCTCAGATACCTGGGCAGTGCCACATTGCACATTGGAACATCCAGGTTGATAAGTTGTTCCAACTAAAGCTGAGAGGCCCTGCAGAGGTGTTGTGTATTTGCATGGAGTGCCTGTGGTATTCATAAACAAATTGCATTGTATTCAAGTAGAGCAATTCCTGATATTGAATTACGTTGTCAGGATATAATTACCTTCATAGTTACCAATCATGGTCTTTGTGACATTGGCATTGGGTCCAATTACTGCCAAGTTTTTAATAGCAGTTGGAGCTAGGGGCAAGGACCCTTTAGTGTTCTTAAGCAACACAATTCCTTGCCTTGCGGCTTCCCGGGCCAGCTCCTGGTTCTCTTCTGTACAAACATCTTTTGGGCCAAGCTTCCCATAAATTTGGTTTCTTGGGTCACCATCGAAGAACCCAAGTCGCATTAAAGTAGCAAAATTGTTGGACGCAGCTTTGTCAATGGCTGCCTCATCCACAAGCCCAGCTTTTACTGCTGCTTCAGTGTGTTGGCCTAGGAAAGATCCACAGTTGAGATCCAACCCTGTCCAATTCAACCCTTTATTAGCATCTATTATTACTCACAACCTTGTTAATTCATTTCAATTCTGCTTAAATGTAAATGGTATTCTAAATTCTCCCAATGGAAATGCTGTCACCTGCTAAAATAGCTTTGGCTGCAGCTTCTTCTGGTGTTTTCGTATAGTGTTGTGACTTGTAGAACACATCTACTGAATCACAGTCAGAAACTATGTACCTGTTGCCACCCGATATTGGAAAATTAAGTTAAAAACATAGGATATAATATAATCCAAGTAATGTTGTTTGGACAGAGTTGAGATATAAAGTAATATTATGGGAATAATATATAAGCTGGATTAATTAGAAGGCAGAATTGAAAAATACCCATTTAATTTCCATTCCCCTCTGATAACACCGGCCAGGAGGTCTGGATCTGCACATGTTGGCTTACCATTAACCTGGTTGTATGAACACATGACACTAGCCACATTCCCATCAATAACACAACTCTTGAACGGTGGTTGAAATGTATCATCCATATCTTGTTTTGTTACCTAACTCATTAATATTACAAACAAAAAAATTTGTTAAAAAAGTAAAGAAAAAAATTCCAAGATTAACGAGAGATTTAAACTCGTTTTTAATTAATTACCACAGCATTGAAGTGGTATCGATCAGTCCCGTTCCAGTTATCTAAATCGTAGGCTGTATAATGTTTACAGCAAGCAGCAACCTTAAGCCGATTTGGATCTTTGTAATCGCTTTGCTGTAGGCCTCTAACGTAACCAGTTGCATATTTACTTGAGAGTAAAGGATCTTCACCTGGAGTCTCCTGGCCTCTCCCCCATCTGGGGTCTCGAAAGATGTTGATATTTGGTGACCAAAATGTCAATCCTGCTAGTCCCACATTGTACATTGCTCTGGCTTCAGTTGACACCACCTGCAATTGTTACATGTCAATTAACTTGAATTGCTTGTATTAATAAGCAATATATAGCTGGAAGTTGTAATCTATGAAAGAGACAAATGTTTTATTGAAGTCTTCATTTCTATAGAAATTTTCGTAAGGTATTTATAATATCACCAACCTTTCTTGTCAATGCATTAATAGATTATACGACTAAATTTACTTCTTCCTTTCTTCATAAGGCATTAATACATAGTACCTATTATCCGCAAGAAGTCATAGATGGCACCTTAAACGGTCTACATAAAGTTCGGTCAAAAAAATAAATAAAATAAAACTATCATAGGTGAAAAAAGTTGGGAATTTGGCTTTAGCTTCTACTTTTTCATTGACATTCATTTTCTTGGTGAAAAGATATGAATAGAAAAAAGGGACTGAAACAACTTCAAGTTGACATTTCATCCATTCATTGGATGATTTAAAAGTGAAAAACAAAAATTGAAAATGATAAAAAAATAAACGTTATAATATTAAGGTGTGGAAAATTTACCCTTCCAATGGCTTCAAAGAGAGAAGCATTGAACGTAGCTGCGGTAAGAATGACCTGAGGAAAGCTGGTAGCTCCAGGAACGACATTGGAAAAATGAGTACCTGGACCAACGTATGAGACTCCATGTAAAGCTTCAGACCACCACTCGTACCTTGGTATTCCAAGTCTGCTCACACTCCCGGCACTATTTACCAACATCGCTATTTTCTCTTGCAATGTCAGCCTCTTCACCAAGTCTCCCACCCGAGCATCTATCCCCAACGAAGTGTTGCAGAAAGCAAAGCTCGCCAGCGATGGATTGCTCGCAACATCACAGGCAAAAACAGGTGATGATTGCGGGGCCACCCATCTCCAGCACGAACAAAAACAAGTTAAATAAATTACCAAAACAGAGACCATAGGTACTCTGTTTTCAGGAGAGGCCATTGAGAAACCTCTTCACAAAACTTAACGCAAAGAAAAAAAATTAAAGAGCAAATGATATGCTAGCTCTAGCTAAGGTATTTTATATATGCAAGATATATATATATATATATTTTTTATAAACAAAAGAAGCGCATGTTGTTTTGTTGCAGCCCGTGATGGATGATTGGAAAGTAAGAAAAGAGATGAGAATTCACTGAATGGAGTCCGTGATGGATAGATTTATCTTATTCTACGTAGAAACACTGTTGTGTTGTAATTTTTGTGTGTATTGGTATTGCTAAAGTTCGAGCCCGTGATCGTGAGAGCCAGAGATAGGGTGGTTGTGTATAATATACTACGGAGTAAGTCTCGTAACTCGAGAATTTGGCTCTGTTATTTGGCTATTCCAGTAATTCACGTGACAGATACGGTGGCTGATATCTCGGCTCTTGGATAAGCTAAGCCACCAAGGTTGCAACTTGCTATTGCAAATTGAGATTTCCTCCGCTTACCTACTTGGAGAGAGAGCCGGTAATCGTTTGTTTTCTTTTCAATGAGCTAAGCTAACATATACATAATACATAATACATAAGACATCCTTGTAGTCTCAAAATAATAAAATTGCACTGTGAGCAAATTTTCTCACCACTAGGGTTGGCAACCATGCCCACTGAGTACTCGGCCGAGCTATATGGGCTTGGAATTTTCCTCTCCAACATTAGAGTGGGGCGGCCGACTACTAGCACACTCCAAATTTAACTCTCCCAAGTAACTATTATTTTATTAAGTTCATAATGTTTTTATATAACTATTGACCACATTTAATGAAACAAGTAAATGAACTCTATATTAACTTCATTTGATCCATTTTTTACCATGCTTAATAGTTACCTATAAGTTTATATATACGACTACCTTGATTAAAGTCGATGTAATCGAAAATAAGTACCTTACTACTTATCAGGTAGTTAAGTTAGACTATTACCCAAATTATTGCAATTGATTATTTATTTACATATAATGACATTAACTTAAATTAATTCAATTCTAAATAAATAGGTTCTATATCTCGTTTGATTCATTTGGAATCAAATAAATATAAAATATAAGCTTGAGTAGCACTACATATATGTTTAATTTATACAATCAAATCATATAACTGGTAAAATTAGATATCGTTCGACAAATAAAATATAATAATAAATAAGATAAATTGTAATATATAATTCGATAATGATCTATTCAATAAGATTATACAACATCAGGTTTTATAGATTTGATTGCATAAATTATTTGTATGTACAAAATTATTTCTCATAAGCTTAGAGTAAGAAATTAGTTTTTGCCTTAAGTAGATTTAAAGAAGAGTAATGATAACATCCAAAAATTTATCTCAAAACCATACATTTCAAATCACTTGTATGAATTTAAATCTACCACATTATTCATCACATCATCAACACATGTATTTGTTATTCATTAATTGAATATATATCATATATTACTTGGGATGCAAAATTTGAGAGGAGAATCATTATAGTTTAAAGAACTAATTTTGGGAGCTAATCTAATTTAATATTAGAAACTTCTAAAATATGAGATTAATTAGTCTACTAAATACTATCTTTAATTGCACAATGAATTGATTTCTACCTTATTTGTAATATAATCAATTTAATTAAAATTACTAATATGGTAAGAAATTAAATTTACCATATTTACATTAATGAAATTAAAGATATAACGTAAAAGTAGTACTACTCTTATAAACTCTGTATACAAACTGATTAATAGCATTATTCACTTATTTACACATCATCATCATTAATTAAATAAGTAGATTTTGTATATTTGTTACTCTAATCACCTTAGGACACATTAGTTTGATTGTAAAAGTTTGTACAAAAAAATTGTTGGGCTAATATTATTCATAATATAATCCCATTGGATAAATTAATCTAACCTTTCATATTTAAATTCATTATCTTTTATATTTGATTTAATTAATAATTATTACACCAAAATACTTAACAATTATAAAATTTTATAAATGAAATTAATTTTCATATAATCCTCAGTAGTACGACTTTTTTATAGTACGACTACCGCAGCCAAACCCTCAGAATGATGATATCACGTTTGTGGCGTGGTAATTAAAAAAATCTCAGTAAATTTTAGGGACTTGAAATAGCTCAACTCTTAGTCATTGGAGCCAAGCTGAAGCTGCAGTGGTGAAGCCGAGTGGAAGAGCCTGAGACGAGCCAAAAAAAGGAAAGAGTGAAACAACGCTGCTCTTTTAACCTCGTTTATTTTATTTGGTTTGGTTTGGTTTGGTTTGGTTTGGTGCGAGTGAGCAGCTAACCCGTGATTGGCGCGTGAGAGAAGAGAAATTTTGATTTCACTGTCCAATGGCGAGTTCCAATTTTGATTGTGGACCCATGAGCCAATCAAAATATCATATTAGGTATGGGATTGGGTCTAGCTGTAAAAGAGCAGGTAAGTATGATAGAACATGATTCATGAATGCAATGACCATGTGGGGAGCGTGCAAACAACGCGCGACGACCCAAGAAGTCGCAGCTCAAGTTGCAACTTTTATTAATCATCTCCCATGCTGTCGCTGTGAAAAATTATTGGGTATATCTCTTTTGCAATGGTGGGCTAACAAATTAATTTTATTTTCTTAGCCTTGCAATAATTTCAAAACATTATTTGTTCTTTCTTAGTTTATTTAAATTTTTTAAATAAAATAAACTAAAATTCTCAGGTTCCAAAGGAAATAAAACCTACCCGATCAATCATTATATATTGCATGATTTACTATATTATATTATCATATAAATAATGTATATATGCAAGTAAATATTATTAGTCTCTTTTTTTAAACATATAATTTGATTCAACTCGATTTTTGAGTTAAAGAAATTGAATCAAAATCATTTTATTTAAAGTTTGTATTGTTCTTATCTTAAAGAATGAATCGATTGGTGCAGGCAAATTGACATGGAAAGCAAATAAATAATGATAATAATGAAAGAAAGGAACAGAAAGTGAAGGTTCGGATCCCAGCTTTTGCTCTGTCGTAACAGGATAAGGATGCTTTTAATTAGTGTGCATGGCTAACTAACTAATTTCGTGAAATGTAAACATATAATAATTGGTATGCTTGCTTGAGAACTAAGTTATAACCAAAATCAATGTCCCACTTTTTAGTTGTTTTGTTATAATCATTTTGAAGTAAACCTAAATTTTCGTATATTCAATTAAAAAACATTAATTATACACGGTATCGTGTTAGTTTATTTTATTGTCAGTTTTTCCAATATGAATTTTGAATCTAATATGTTTTGGAAATTAATATATATTCTATACTGTTAATTTCGACCCACATTTCACAGTTTTAATTTTAAAATCATCTAAAGCCTTATATTATTTTATAAAAAATGTTTAATCTATGTATAATTTTGTAACTCTATATTAAAACTGTATATAAAAATTTTGATACTTTAGATACCCTTCTCTGATTGATCTATCATAACCTTTGATTATATATTAGAAAAAACTGATGATCAAGTTAAGTTCCTAATCTATTAATTCTTTGTCTCAATTGATATATACAATCTAATAAAACCAAAAATTAGACATTTAAGTTACGAATATTTTACTTTAACAATTTTTTTATTCAAATTCAAATATATATAAAATCGATGCGGTATGATATGAGTGGGAGGATTGAATTTTCGAAGCTAATAATATTAACTAAAATTGATAACGATAGAACATCTAGTGGCATTAGATGAAGATTTTCTATTAATGCGTTCATAGTAATAGTTTGCAAGTATTTTTATTTATTTAATTATATTAAAAAAGAGAGAAAAAATATTTATAATTGTTAAATATATCAAGTGAGTGAAGTATAAGTTATATATAAGTGGATTTTTGTATTAATTAATTGTATATTAAAAAGAATTGGAATGATCACCGGCCACCAGCAGCAGGGTTGGTGATGGGTTGTGTCATTATCACGGAGTCCTGGAATTTAGTGCTACCATATCTGGTCCAATCATGGGCATGCATATACGCACTATAAGTCAAATTTAGGCTTTGTTTAGTTGTTAATTATTTTTATAATATGGTTACTAATACATGTAATTTGCATTAACTTACAGTTGTTAACAGGTCACTTAATACAACTTTTGGTTAGGGATTCGAGTTGGGATTTTCACCCAAATTATTAAAACAAAATCAACATTTTCAGGTCTCTAATTTTTAGGGCAGGCAAATATAGATTTATTCATTTCAGTACTTAAGTTTGGATTTTGTTTCGAACAGTTTTGGTTTTATTTTTTCTTTTGTGATTAAAAAAAAAAAGCATTTGTGATTTTCACATGCTTGCATCTTAAAAAGGAAAGCATTCATCCCATTTCATATTAAAAAATGCTATCATGCATGTATTATGACAACAAACAAGTTGATATATATATATGTATATATGGCTAGCTAATAAAAAAACTAATTGATCCTCAAATCCTTAACAGGATAAATACAGATCCAAATTCCAAACACAATCTATGAATCTAACAATTTCAACAGGTTAGGTTTAGAAAAGGCAAGTTTTTCTCACAACATTGAATATTGGACACGTGGACTAGTTATAACTTGCACGCGTCAATAAAGTAGTTATTTAATTTTTAATAAATGATACTAAACTTACAAATGTTGTGTACAAATTTAGCCATGTTTTACAAAATAAACAGAAGATTGAAATAACAACTTAACGATCACATGATTGATTGACGATGGAATGAATGACTGATGAATATATGCAAGTGTCCTATCGTCATATACTTAAATTTTTATGCATGTATAATATTACTCATCTTGGATAAGGCTATATATGGTCTTGAATGGAAAATCAAAAGGAAAGTAGTTTTGTTTTTGTCATGCAATTAGTCCGATTCAAACAGCTGTGCTGTGTCTCTATTTCTAATGGGATGTGCGCTGGAAACAACTATTGTAGTCTATATTTTGCTCCTTACGTACTCTCTAAAGCTCGTCAATATTGTTTTCCAACGCATGCACTGACTCTGCTGCAGCCAGCTGCAGAAATCAACATGAGATGCACGTACCCTTTTTTTTCTAAAGTCGTGACTTTTCACCTCTCTGCTGGCTAGGATGCCCCGTATATGCATAACTTTTCTAATATTCGTGGTTGATTTTAGTCCTTTTTCAATTGGATTATTTGCCTTCTTGTTGTTTGGAAGCATATATCTCTCTATCACAGAAAGTGGTGCATATGTACTGGCGTTTGTTCGATAAATTTAATTGATTGCATTCACATGTATGCCTACCACTGCCTTGAAATATCAATATGGGGAGTAATTAATTAATATTATATAATTTGAAAAGGTGAATATAACTCGTGAATATGATTGTCATTTTTCAACTTTCGTTTTAACTGTTATGGGTGTAATTAATATCATTTTGAAAGAGGGTATTCTCAACGTCAGTTCATAATGATGAAATGCTTCATTTCTAAGTCTTACTCTCAATCTTCAATCTCTGGGACCATTGCAACTTGTAGGACTAAAAAACAAAATAAAAACATTGAATTCGAATCAAGTACTATATATTTTCTCCCTCCCTTATATGCCAAAGGTCAGTTCAAAAAGATGTGTAACAAATGTTGTTATAAGTTTAAGAGCTTGAAGGGAAGAGAAGATATATACAACATTTGTGAAACAGAAATTTAAAATTTATTAAACAACTCAATAGTATATTCAAAAAGATACTATGGGTATTAAACAATCCATCCCTCCCACGCCACACCCCCGCTTCCCCCTTTTCGTGAGTTTGGTTGAATTTAAGAAAAATTATACCAAACTTGAACCAAACTCACTCCACCCCTTTGAATTACGTTGCTATTAATATTATTCTACAAAGTAGTACATGAATTTGTGGACTTGAGAGTACCCAAAAGAAACAAGAAAATGAAATCCTAAGTCTAGATTAGGTTTCATACTAATCTTTTTGGAAGAATTTTAAACAAGGGAACATAGCTAAGGGGGAGCACTTGAAAAATGGACAAATTAAATGCTGAAATTTAGATGTTATAATCTTGTTTGATATATAAACAGTGACTTTTTTTTGTTTATCGAACGTTAATGTTTCACATCTCAGTAGGTATCAAATGCTAAGACCAACAAATCAATAAATATCAGGATCTTAAACATTAGTTTTCGATAGTAAAAACAAAAAGTTTATCATTCTATTGAACAAAGTCATTGCATCTAAATATTTCAGGACCTATAATATAGTTTTTAAACACATCCTTTAATTTGGGTATTTTTTTTTCTAATTTTCCCAATTCTTTCTAACAAAGAATTTAAATATGACATTTGATAGACTCAATCATTGTGATCCCTAATCGAAAGATTTTAGCATGTAGCTAGTAAGCATCAACATAATAGAAATATTAATTAGCTGAAGTATCCCACAGCAAATGTTGCCGGTGTTGCCAAATATTTGAAAATACATGGGAATCGATATATAAGATAAGATGATGTGATGAGCTACCTACATATGATTCTTAGTGTTAAAAAATGACAAGTGCCCTTCAATCGTGAAGGTAAACAATATTCAAAGTTGAGCGTGAACGGCAATGAAGACATCAACTGGCTGGGGTCCTTTTCGGCTTCATTTTTACCACAAGTAAAGAGCGTTAAGCTTCTTCAAACAACTCATTAATTTTTGTTTTTGTTTTTTTTTTAAAAAAATAGTGTTCTTCACTTGTCTAACATCAAATGATTCGAGACAAATAGAAAAGGAGAGCAAGAGCTTGGGTCCAAAAGCGCAACAAAACAAGGGGGAACAACTTGGCATGTTAATATTGAAAGAGGCATTACTGAGCACGAAAGGTTTGTCGCAAATTACGACTTTTTTATTTATTTGTTTTTAGTATTTTCATTCGTGACAGCCACGGGAGACTGGAGAAAGTATTATGCATGAACCCAAAGCTTCCAAGAGTCTTTAATCTACGTATGAGATTTTGGACAACTTTATATCACAAGAAGGTTGTCAATTTTACAAAATTACTAAATGAAAAAAGAAAGGAATGTTTGTATCGCAAGAAGTTTGTACAAATTTTCTTTTTCGAAATAAAATTAATAAAGTAAATTAAGATTGTGGTTGGACAGATAAAAATCAGATTCTCATTGCCAAAGTGATTAATAATTATTAGCTAACATGTGCTTATTTATTGGATTAATGAAGTAATACCATAGTGAAGAAACCTTGTCTTCAATGATTTTCTCTAGATGATTTATTCATTTATTGGATTTAATAGGAGGACTAGATGAGACGAACGAATAAATGAATTTCATCTTCTATTAATGAGTAAAAAGTATTTCTCTATTTAACTTTCCAAGTCTCCTCCTCTTGGATGACCCCATGAAAGAGAATAAAATTGTCTCAAGGGCCCAAGCCCAATTACATCAAGGAAAACCCAATACAAGTTAAAATACAATGGGCTTTGGTGAACAAAGTGACTTCAAGTTAAATAAAACCACAAGTCCAGCCCATTTATTCACTTATTTCCTTTTCGCTGAGAGAGAACCAATTAAGAAACAAAGTCAATGAGGAGACAATATCGGCCAGCATTTTTGAGAGCTGGTGGCTTCGCGTGCGGGATAGAAAAAGTAGGAGTGGAGATTCAAATTTAAAAGAAAGGAACCAGAAGAATACCAGAGGAATAATAAGAGAGATTCCAACAATGGGAAACGGGAAGGAAATCACACAGTGGATAATGAGGGAAACGGAGGCTGGAAATGTCATAGGGGGTTGGAGGCAAAATACACTAGAAAAAGCAAGCCCAAAAAGGATAAGGAAGCTGTTGGAAGTAACCTAGAAACAGACATCTCTGGTAGGTGGGGGGAAGCTCAAGATGGTTCTGGAGATGAGGGAGGAAGGGACGTTATTTGTGTTGAAGGGGAAGGAAAGGCCCTCAAAGCACATACAAAAGAAAACACAGAAAAACTCATTCCCAGCTTCTGAACAGCCCTCCCCTCTCCGTCACAAACAAATTTCTCACTGTTCTTTTATTATTACAGGGAAAATTGAAAAAATAGATACAATTAGAGATTTTTAATAAAATTTGAACACATTCTAAAAAAATTTTATACCACAGACACATTCTTGATAAAAAGGCTCAATTACCTTTACCTTTATTTATGTAATTGAATTTAGAAAAAAAGAAAATAAACGAAACAAAGGAACTAGTCACTCCTTCATATACATCACTGTCCGAAATAATCTTCAACAACTAAAGTTGAGCAACAAGGTAAGAAAAACTTTTGTTATTCTCTCTCTAAATGGCTTAAAAATTTCAGTAGGTTGTAATGTTTTGGTTATTTATTATTTCGATAACTGTCAACCGTATGATGTAGCTTAAATTAAGGATATGTATGTGAACTAAGGTTAGAGATAGTGTTATTTTTGTCAACATTTACTGAAAATTGGAATTCGTTGTGAGAAAATCTGATATTGCAGTCGACGGAGAAGAAGACGAGATTTGTCGAGCTACATCGAGTGTCGAGCGGTTGTGTCGGATAGACACTCGACATGTCGGATGGTCGTGTCGAGTGTCTAAGCATTATGTCGAGTCTAGGATCGAGTGCCGTGTTAGTGCGTCGAGTTGAGTGCCGAGCGTGACGAGTGTCGGATGCCAATTTCGTCGAGTTCATGTGTCGAGTATATGTGTCGAGAGTGTCGAGCGTCGGTCGTTGTGCGTTGAGATTATCATCGAGTGTCGAGTATTTACCGTCAAGTTTCGTTGAGTGTTTAGGCAGAAATGTCGTTTTTGTGCCTTTTGTAAGGAATTTTGTAATGATTTATTGTCTACGGACTTGTATGATATGTCTCTATCATGCAGGCTACGGAAACTTTACGTGTACTTATTATATACAATGGTTCTTGGACTATGCAAAAGAATGGTGGTTATTTATACACCGGTGGGAGGGCGAAGCCATTGATAATTCGTGGGAGCTGAGAGTGGATGCAAATCGTAGACATGAAGAAGCTAATTTGGGGTGTGAGAAATACAAATTCACTTGCCATTTGCTTCAACCTGCAAATAAAAGGCTGTTATAGTTAAATATAATGCAAAAAGGCAAAAAAAAAAAAAGCTTAAACAAACAATCTGCCAAAACGCTCGACGAAACTCAACAAAACTCGATGCGCTCGATAGATCTCGACAACATAAACCGACAAAACTCTTGTCAGATTCCTCCAACCGACTATACCACTTTGTCGGATGTTACTACCTTTCATCTTACATGTCGAGTGCCGGATACATGATTCGAGACGTCGATATGTCGGTTTTCACATATCTGACACTCAATATGTCAGACGAAAGGTAGTGTCGAGTGTCGGATTCATAATCCGACACTCGATGTCTTCAAAATTAGATTGATATCGAGTGTCGGTTGTGAATCCGACACGACTTGACACGTCAGTGTCGAGTGTCGAGTGGCGTCGAGAAAAATCTGACACTCACCATCGTCTGCCTCGTGACGAAACCAGTCGATTTTCGCAGTTTTCATACACATCAAACCACAAAAATCACATAATAACACTAGATTTATCCCTAAAAATATAGAATAAGTTCACAAATCCGACGGAAACTCAAATCCCTAATTAAGATTCTCCAAAAACTAAATCAAATCTAACGAAACAGAAAACAATCAAATAAATCACTAAAACTACGAAAAAATCGATAAATAAACATACCTCAGTGTCGATGGATGCTTCTGTCTCCGTCGTCTTGCTTCTATCCTTAGCCGATGATCGTGTCGGTTTGCATTTCGAGCGGTGTCGAGGGATTTCGGTAATTTTTGTGTGAAGAGGGAAATAAGGTTTGGGAAAAAAATTGAATATATAAGGGTAATTGAGTCTTTTTGTCAAGAAAGTGTCTATGGCGTGAAAATTTTTCAGGATGTGTCCAAATTTCATCAAAGGTCCCTAATTGTGTCCATTTTTTCAATTTCCCATTATAAAGGAGTCTAAACTTTACCTTCAATTTTTGTTTACTAATCTTACTTATCATCATAAATTGGGACCTGCCTTTGACATAAGAGTACCTTTGCAGGTACTCACCCCCTCCCTTGGTTCGTTGGTGAAGCATCCAAAGGAGTTGTGGAAGGTTTTCTTTGAATAGTTGTATTTGTGTTGGAAGCTGAGATTGAACATGATATTCAGCCCAATAAGAGGAACAATTGTTTGCTGTTTAACCCTAAAAGGCACCAATTTGGTAGGAGAATTCATTATTTGACATCGATCACCAGGCTAGAGATTACAAATTGGTAGGCGTAATTAATCAATTAGAGGACTCCTGAAAACTAACGTCATCTTCTTCGCATGTTTCTTCTTTTTCACTTTGCTTGTTATTTCTTCAACCTACATTGTAGTACGGGCTTGAAGCTCTGGCACCGAGCCTTTGGCCCACATTCTGCTTAATATTACAATAATTTAATTAGTCCTTAATAATCTATATTGAGATTGTATGTATTATACAAATTTAATTAATATAACATACAAATATTTTATTTTGTCGTTATAACATGACTAAATTAATGTTAATATACTAAAAGATGTTAATTATTAATTAAAATGTTACTTTTGTCAAAGTATTTATATTGTTTGTAAAATTATAAAGAATTCACATATATGAAAAGTTTAACAAATATTACCTAAAAAATTACTCAACAGGTCCAAGGGGTTGGACCCAGATTCAGACCTGCCCCAGCCGGGGCAAAATTATTTTGCTTCAAACCCGCCTCAAACTAGTTTTGGGGCGGAACATTTTTACAGGCCACACCAGGGCCTCGGACCCGGCGGGTCAAATTGCCATCCCTAGTAAAATTGGAGAAAGAGTTGCATCAAGATTTGTGATTTGTGAGACACAGTCAATATCAGCATAAAGAACTTAATTTGGCGAGAAGGGGAAAAATATTCTAAGTTAACTTTTTTTTTTTTTATCTAATTCAAACCCAAAGGTAGTAAATCAAAGTTCAAATTTAAAGTTTGGGGGTTAAGTCTGCTATTGTTGAGAAACAATTAAAATTTAATGTAAGATCATTAGTGAAAGAGGAAAATGCATTGAAGAGTGTTGCCTTGTACCCCTTTAATATAAGGGTCGGGCTATTTGCCCATGAAAATGCTCCCTTCACCCAAATTTCTTAAACACCCGTTGATAATTTTAAAAATAAAAAATCACTTTACACACCCTTTTTAATTTCAACAAATACCCTTCTAAACAAATTGAGATTTTTAACATATAAATTTATGATGAATGTCGAAATTGTTAGATCTAGATTCTTAATTGCATATGGAGTGTTGTTAACTTAATTTTATCTAATAGAAAAAGTTGTATATCGTCTCTAAAATTAAATGGCATGAACATAGAACATTGCAGTTTTATTGATTTGGATAAATCCGATTACTTCTATCATTAGTGCTATACCCTAGCCCTTTGGCTTACCTCTCCTAATGACTCTAATCCTCTTCTTGCTCAGCAAATATTCCTTCTTTCTATGTCTTGCATGTTGCAACTGTCTCTTTTATAGGGGTGGCAATTCGTGTTCGCGGGTCGTGTTCGTGTCGTGTCGTGCTGTGACACGATAAAGATTGACCCAACATGAACACGACCACACGACACGAACACGACACGATTATTAAACAGGTAACACGACATGACACGCTAACACGAATAATAAACGGGTCATAATCGTGTTAGACACGAACACGACTCGTCTAACACGATTAAGACACGTTTATATTATTGACACGACTCGATTGACACGATTATGACCCGTTAACACGATTATGACACGTTACAGAATTAGGTTTTCAACTTTTGTTAAACGACAAAAATATCCTAAGTTTTAAAATTTATTAAATTTTTAAAATTCTATCTTTATTTTAAAATTTGGATACATGTAAGGACTAAAATGTATAAAAATTTTAGTATTTTGAAATTTAATATGTAATCGTGTTAATATTCATGTTAATCGTGTTATCGTGTCAATCGTATGTAATATATATTCGTGTTACTCGTGTTACTCGTGTCATAATCGTGTTCGTATTAATATTCGTGTTAATCGTGTTATCGTGTCAATCATGTATAATATGTATTTGTGTTATTCATGTTACTCGTATCATAATCGTGTTCGTATCATAATCGTATCGTGTCATAATCGTGTTCGCGTGTTGAAGACTCTCAACTCGAATACGACACGATTATTAAACGGATTGACATCTTCGATACGAGTACGACATGAACACGAATATGCTAAAACTTAAACCCGCTTAAACCCGTATCGTGTCAAATCGTGTTCGCGTGTCATGTCAAAAATTGACACCTCTACTCTTTTATATGATCTAGGAAAGTAAAGAAAGAGTAATTGGAATTTGAGTCTTCTGGACATGACAAGAAAGTGAAAAATATATATATTAGGTTGAAACTTATCCTTCATTTTTTTAATAATTTCTTCGATTCTTACCCAAAACATATTTAGATTTTGGTTTAACTTAGATAAAAAAAAAAGGAATTTTTATTAAAAGAGGGCGAAGTTGAAGATGATTGTTGCTTGTCTCTAAAAGTAAATTACCAAGTGGGTATTTTAGTACCCAAAATTATTTTTCGAAGATGGGCATTCAGAATATTGTTCTGGGTGCAAATGGCTCCATCCTTAACATAAACCGTATCCTCACTTATTTATCTTAGTTATAATTTTAGTCTTGTGATTGGCATTTTCTGAGGAACAATGAGGGATATATAGTACCACTTTAAATTTAATTTTGAATAAGTTTAAAAGTGTTGTTAATTTGAGATCCTCAAAGTCTCTTTCTAAGTCCCACTTTAACTAAAAAATATCTAAAAAATAAAATTTGCAAATATTTTTAAATTATACCAAAATCACCCTTTTGATATATCTTAAAATTAAGGGAAAATAATTACTATAAGGTATGGCCTAATTCAAGATTCATCCCCTACGTTTGGAAATATCCTAAAATGACCTTACTGTTACCTCAAGTCTGCAAGAATGGATGGCTTATTTATGATGTAAAGAATTTTATGCCTCTCTGACATAAGTCCAATACCCTCCAGTCAATCAAGTAAGCAATTTTTAATAGTTGAATTTTTTTTTTTATTAAACTTTGTTAACTCCAAGAACTCCAGCATCACCCCACTCACCACTTTCATCTTCTTCTCTATCAGCATTCCACTCACCCACTTTGTCTTCTTCTCCAGCATCAATGACTCGAACAACTTCATCACCTCCCAATTGGTTTCCTCCTCCAATCCGAGAGAGAGATAGAGAGAAACAACCAAAGCTCATACAAAGAATCGCCACCACCAGAAAGCATCGCCACCAAATTAGCTTTTGATCTCTTTTTTTATTTTTTAGCACACAACAACCAAGCAACTACCATTGTCTCTTCCTAAGTCTCATTTCTTTCTTCTGTCTCAATTCCTAAAAGTCAAACAACCTAAATCATGCATTATCAACCTAGAATCAATTACACTCATCTTTACCCAATTCAAACCCCAAATAAATTAATCAGGAGCCACCACCACCACAAGAAATTAACCAAAAAAGAATCAATAAAAAAACAAAAAAAGCTAGAATTTAATCTTTTCAAATACCCACAATTAATTGAAACAAAAGATCAATTAATCACTACATCATCACAAAAACCACTGGCATTTGTCTCTCAAACATGAGTATCTTCTCCAGTTTAAAAACCCCAAAAATATAGAGGGATTTAGCAGCTTTGGAATTTCAGGTTTAATGGAGAAGTTAGAGAATTCAATATTGAGATATCCTACTCTTTCCCTTCTTACGAAGTCTGATTCTCCCTCAGCCATCTTCGGTTTGAAGCAAAAATCTCAACACATTTTTGCGCAGTACTTGTACTGGTTTGGCATCGCATCAGATTAGGATTCATTCGGTGAGAAATTCCAATATTTACTTGAGAGTAGGGAGCAGACCAGTCATTGAGGATTTAGATTGCTGTGAGGAGTAGCAGATTCAAGTAGATCAAGGGTTTTATTGGTTTTTTTATTTTTTATTTTTTGGTTCTATGGTGGGTGCAAGAAACAGATATCAGATAAGGCGATGATGGAAGCACAGCAGTAAGGAATAGTCTTGGTGGAAAAGATTGAATCGAAATGAATTATGGGGAAAAAGCCCTAGAAATGTCTCTCTCCAACAGAAGTTTTAGAGGTAAGGCCAGGGAAGACGAAGAAGAGGCAAATTTTCACCTAATGACCCCATTCCCCGTCTAATAATTATACATGACTCCTTTCTTAAATTTAACTATTTTTGACCTCTTTGATAACGTGAAAATACAAAAATATCTTTAAAATTTATAAAAATAACAAAACTAAAAATCAAACCTAATTCACCTCTATAGTTACATCTCGTCACCTTCGTTGCTGCTCATTTTTGGCATGACTTCATCAAGGGAATCAAGAGATCAAGGAAGAAGGAAGCAGGTAGTGCTACAACCGCAATCCATCATCAATTCTTCATCAATCCTTGTTTTTAACAGCTACAATCCGTTGTCTCGCATCGTTCACTCCTGACTCCAACTACATCCTTATAGAGATGGAGACGAAAGAGGAATTCTCCAAAAATCGATTGTCTCTCTCACCACTGATCAGGTTCAATCTAAATTGTATTTTATTTTATTAAATTATATTATATTATACTATAACATTGACATATGCATACTTATCAATTCTTTAAATTAGGAAATTATGAGCGGTAGCTTAAATTCTTTGTATTTGCTTTTTATAATTTGTAAGATTTGAGATTCCACTAAATTTATTGATGATATGAAGGTGGATTTTGCCACATCCATGGATAAGAGTATAGCTTCTTCTTTTTTTGTTTTTTTTAAATTCCTTTTCAATCCTGATACTACAATTTAAAGCTACTTCTTTTCTTCTTGGAGCAAAATGTTAACAATTATTTTTGTGACAAGTTAATAACTTGTTATAAATGGACTTCACAGGATTGTAACTTGTAAGTCACAAGGTTTGGTTTGTTATTCTACTCGAATTTTTTTTTTTGGGCAGAACCAAGCAATAGATGGTGGGAAGCGTTGATGGACACTAGCAAGACATGAGAACTTCAATTTCAAAGTGACAAATTGGGTTGATTTCCATGGCCTTTTATATAATGCACTTATAAATATAAAGCCTATGTTATCATTAAGGCTAAAGTTCTTCGAAACAATGAGATTATTAAGATAAAAAGAGATTTGTTTGCTGTAGCAGATGGCTTCCTCTCTTCAATTCACCAATATTTTGTTATTGAGCATATGTCCGCTCTGAATTTGAGTTTGTTGTATATTATGATGGCATACTTCTGTAAGAAGTCAGCCTACTGCGTAAACTTCATTTCGTATTGTTTTGGATGTTGATGGTGCAAACTTTGTTTAGTTTCGAAACTATCAGAAAATGTATTGTTTTTTATGTTCATGGTGCAAATTTTGTTTAGTGTTAAAACCACTGGAAAATGTTTTGGATATTTATGATGCAAACTTTGTTTACTTTTGAAACCAGGACAAAATATATTGTTTTAGATATTAATGGTGTAAACTTTGTTTCTTCTTAAACTTTGCATGACAATGTCAAGTTTCATGTGTTTTTGTAGATTGAAATGGGTAGCACCGATGTCAGAATCGGATCTTCACTATTTGGAGCAAGGGAATATCTAAAAAAAAAAAACTGAAATTGACCTTAATCTATTTTTGCTCAAAACCACAAGGCATGTCATGTATTCATCTTTGATGCACTAAATTATAGATCAGATTAATCATATTTTTCGCAATCTGATAATTGGACATGAAGTGTTTCCCTTACTCTTATCTTATTTAAATAAATATTCATCTGTCACTACAAGAAAAAAGGCAATAGATGACTGACACTTTATGATAAAACTCGTTATATCATAAAAAGATGACAGAGTCGTGATAGAATTATGGTCTATCAAAAACTTAATGATGTATGTGTGATATATTTTTTGTCTATCAAGAATTGATGATAGAATTGTGATATAAATTAACTCTATCAAAAACTTTGTGATAGAAATTTATTATTGACCATATTTGACTAAATTTTAAATTAATAATTTATTAATTAAAAGCAAAACGCAACGTTTTTGATAGTCAAATAATATTTTTTTAATAAAAATATATTTGTAATTGCAATATGAAACGGTGTGTTTACTATTAAATATAACAAAACCTGAAATAGATTCCCCAAACTTTGCGCCTTTTCTTTGAGTTTCCCCCCACTACAAGAAAAGTGGAATATGGCAACACGTTTTCGCAACGTGCGCTGATGCATGTTGCTGAATAATGCATTCCGCAACGTGCATTTCTTGTGTGTTGTGAAAAGTTTCTAAATTTCCTTTTTAGCAACACGCATGTAATGCACGTTGCGAAAAATTATATCTTGCAACGTGTAGAAAATGCATGTTGCTAAAACTATTGGATTCAGCAATGTGCTCAACCCGCATGTTGCGAGATGTCTTATTGTAATTTTTTATAATTTACTTTTTATTTTATTGGAATTAAAATTCTTTAACATTAAAAATTTAACTAATATTGGAATTTTAAATTTTTAAATATTTTTGAACATTAATATAGATATATTACAATTAAAAATTTTAACATAAAAATTTAACTAATATTAGAATTTGAAAAGTTTAAATATCTTTGAACTTTGAATATAGATATATTAGATTTAAAATTTTTAATGTTAACAATTTAACTAAATTAGAATTTTAAAAAATTATATAGTATTAGAATTTTTAAAATTTAAATATTTATCGACATTAAATATTTTATTTAAATAATATAATTTTATGGTTTAATTTAGATATATTGGAATTTATAATCTTTAGTTAATAAATTATAACTAATAAAAAATTAAATTATTTAATATATTTAAATTAGTTAATTATTTGGCAAACGATGTCGTTTTTTTGTGGTTTTAAGGTGAGCAATTCAACCCCAAATTCAACATAATCTTCTCAGTTCTGCCAAATTTGTGTACGACTCCTACAGCAGTTTCAGGCACTTCTCCACCGCTGCCCTGCTCCATGGCTTCCCTCAACAATCGGCACAGCATCGTCGTTCCTCTTGTCCACTCGAAGTTTTTGTGGTCGGAGCCCACCTCCACCTCGATGTCGTTGTCGCGCTTGCGTGTCGCCTCCACTCCGTTGTCTCTCACGGTCGCGGCCTCCTCCACTATCTCTTCTCATGGCCGCCTCCTCTGGCCCTCCTCTTCTTCATCGGTACTCTAACCCTTCTTGTTCTAAGTTGTAGTTAACGTTATTTGACCTAAAGATTATATTATTTAGAATGTGTAGTATATTGATTGCGGTAATTCTTTTGTCTTTTTATTGATTGCGGGTATTTGTTTGAAGAGAAAGCAGATAGGGGGGAGGTGATTCCAACAAGGGATCAGTTATTTTTAAGTAAACAGTCAATAAATGCCGAAAGTAGACCTGAAACTCAAAACCTTGAAAAACCAAGGAGAAAAGCTGCAATACTGGAATTAGTTTCTTCTTTCACATCTGGATTACAAAGGTGGGGCCAAGTCACATGCCCATTCAATTCGAAATGCATTCAATGTCACTTTCCCCTCTCGTAAAAAGTCAGTTGTCTTCTAACTCTCCGCTTTTACTAGATGTTTCTGCTGGATCAAATTCTCATAATCCCATTATGTTGAACGCAGACAAAGAATTGTCTGAATCAAACAAGATGCTTAGTGAAGATGTTCAGAGGCTGAAAGCTAAGGTAATTTCTCCATTCATTTCTGTGTCTGAGTCTTAAGTAGATTCTTTCTTTATCGTTTCTCTATTTTTGCTTGTAAGATATTTGTTACTATTTCTGTATTGCATGTACAAAAACACAAAGTCATCTTCTATATGGCTAGCTATGGCACTGGTAGTATTGTACACCAGCATATGAGACAGTTGTTGTTTACTTTATGCTTAAATGTCGGTAAAATCAATGGTTATGTACTTTGGCTGCCAAATGTGTACTTTGCCTTACTGTTGTCTCTTTATAAAATATTTGATGTATTAACTCATAGTCAATCACGCATCAACTTTTGTTGAGCTTTATTTTTTGTTTGATAACATAATCTTGAGCTTGATATGTCTTCATACACCTAGTGGCCACCGCAATTGTGACATCAATATTTTTAAATCATAAAATTTCAATCTAGTGAATTTTGAAATGAATTATATATTAAAACACAAGATGAGTTGTTGATTTACCAGAATTTATTTCTTTTGCCATGATCATTTCATTGGGATACAATAATGATTTTATTTGTTTGGTAGAAATAGGTTATAGTAGGTCTTTAGTATCCAGGACACTTTATTCTGTTATGTTGCAAGTAAGAATTCTATCACTTTAGCCTTATTGGCTCGATAGAGTCTGCCAGGTTAGGAACTGTTCTGCATGCTTACCAAAATTACAGTATATTTATTTCCCAGCCCAAGACATTCTCTGTTAGTTATTACCCATTTTATGATATTAAAAATATTAGTTGTAAGTATCTCAAAGTCCTGAATCTTTTGTTGTTTTCAAGTAGTGTTTTTTATCTTTTTTGCTTCTTGAAAATGCTTTTTAAGTCTAGTCTTGGATTGTAATAAATTTAGAATGATTGATTGGATAATGGAAGAGTATTTGTTGATTAGTTTTACAAACTCTTTGAGTTGGCGTTTGAGTTTTTGCTAGTTGCAAAAAACGTGTTGCCGTATCCCACGTTTCTTGCAGTGTGTATGGACATCTCTTGACATTGTATACTTTAAAAAGCCTTCCGTGATTGGAGCTGTTCAAGTAATGATGACTGGACTCATTTGCATTACTCCAGGAGCAGGTATCCTACCCATCACATATATTTGTTTATTTGCTTGATTTTCTTCAGAGATTATTATTATTTTTTTTGTTATTGACATGAAAAGGTGTGGTTTTGCAGGTCTGGTGCAAGCATGGGTAGCTATAGTGATGGGAATTCTCTCAGGTAGCATCCCCTGTTTTCCACCTATTTCTAGAATATGTTTCGTTGGAAGAGATTTGATTTACATAACTTTGAAGAAAAAATAAAAGTAATATGCAGTTCACTAAATTTGCTCTGTTAAGCACTTAATATATAATACAAGTTAGATGCAATGTGCATGAGATGAGAGGGATTTAGACCAATTACCCTCTACTCTGCATAAAGTTTATTGAGGGATTGACTTGTTATTTGGTAAAATTATCAAAATAATGAGAAGCTGAATAAGATGATTTGTCTTTTGCAGGTAAATTAGACCGAATTCCTCTTCTACATTCATTTTGAAGGCATTGTTATGCTAAAGAATTACTTCCTCTCGCTGTGAGTACTCAGTTCTTCTTCTTCTTTTTTTTTTTGTCCTTAATTCTTTGAGAAAGGTCCCATAATCAATTCTTAAATTTCTATTTGTTTTGTGAAAATTTGGAGCTGGAAGTGTTTTATTTCTTGAATTTTGTGTAGAAAGTTGGTATATTTTAAGGTTTCAGGAGGATTTGAGGCCTTGATGAGTGGAATGGTTTGGTTCATTAGTGATGTGCTCATGTTATTAGGTGGAAAGAGTGGTGGCACAGTTTACAAACCCAAGATCAAAACCCATTTGAGGAGAAGAATGGAGTGAAGTTGCCAGGGTATTAGGGAGACAACATTAATGGTGATGCTTTTGATGAGAAATCAAGAGTTCCAGATCCTAATAAGATGATTAGAGCTTACTCCCAAGGTACAACTGCTCTTAACCTTCTTAGAGCTTTTGTACTAGGAGGTTATATAGCAATGCAAAGGGTTGCTATCAAATTATGGGTTTTTTTTTAATGATTCTAGCAAAATTGACCTTGTGGAATTATTTTTTTGTGATTTGTATATTTGTATAATTTTTATTAGAATATGTTGTATACTTTGTATTAATGAATATAATTTTAATTTTCATAAATATCTCAAAAATTTCAATGATATTGTTGGGTATATTCATTGGTGTTGCATAGATTGAGTTATTGCTTAACTTTGGAGGTTTGCTGGGAATGGAAAGAGTTCTTCTAGGGATTTTGCCGAGAATATGGGAGGAGCCCCAATGTCTTAGCTAGTCAAATCTAAAAGATTTGCTCTTAGTTGCTGGAATTTGTCATGTGAACTTCAAATTTGATTAGGTTGGCTATCATTTGCCGTTGCTTTTGGATTTGAATTAGAATCACTGTTTGTTATTGATAGCTAATTCATATGGTTTAGCTTATGTATTGTTAATTATGTAATTGATCTCTGGGACTTGTTCTATATACTATTGTGCAGATGTTATTAATATAAAGTATTTTTGTACTTAATCAGATGTGCACTTTAATTTTTAGTTCATATTGAATTTGTAAATGAATTTCAAATACAAGAATGCGTAAATTAAATAAAAAATCATAGTTTTGCAAAACTAAAATTAAATATTGTGACAGAAAATATGAATCATAAATTCTGTCATAAACAATTAATTTACCTGCAAAAAATTAATCTATTACTAATTTCTGTACTAAAATCAAATACTAATTTGGCCGGCAAAATTAAATTGAAATCCAAAAAAAAAAAACAATTTTCTCGCAAAAAATTTCAAACTAAAAATAAAAAATAATTTCCTGCCAAAATTTTTTAAGGATTATTAAATAATTATTTACCTAGTGTGATAGACGTATGACATGTAAAAACTATCATAAAATTATAAAATTAATTGTCTAATGTGATAGACGTATGACATGTAAAAACTATCACAAAGTTCATGATAAACTTTTTTTCTATCATGAATGAATGACAGTGACATAGATAACTCTTTGATTCTCTATCATCCACCTCCGTTTATGACCGTTTGTTTCTGTCATCTATTCCTATTTTTCTTGTAGTGTTATGTGGTACACTTGATAGTTTCAAATTTCATATCTATTGCTATCCACTGATAAGTGCTTATAAGCTTATCACTTGTCTATGCCACTAAAAACGGAGATATGACGTTGATATATATAGTAGCCACAAAATCAAGCTCAAATTATAGTCAATACACAGATGATGAATTTCAAAGTCAAATGTCGTCATATGTACATATGATTCCTTTATTGCTACAGGCTGTTGATGGAAAGAACGGTGGTGGTGTAGATCCATGGCCGATCATTCGAGTCCAGGATGTTCCCCAACAACAGATTCACTCCAATTTATCGTTAAACTTGTTTCTTTTATCGTAATATCCTCTCTTGAAGTTGCAACTAACCATTATGTTCTTTTCTCGTGCAGTGGAGATTGTGAAGTTCTTCTTATATTGTATCTTCGTTGTCTGATTACTGGTGAGTCTATAGAAGTTATACGTCATCCAGACCATGCTTGAAAGTATTGGAAGGAGTTTGCAGCAGATATGTTTGATATAAGATCGTAGAAATGAGTTGCAAAACCATGTTGACATTCCGCATTTTAGAAACCATGACATTCCTCTCAAACTTTGTAATACTCTTTTGGATATATGTATTTGATTCAAAGGAATGAGTAATTGCAGTATCATACCTTTGCTGATTTTATTGTATTTGATTCAAGGGAATGAGTAATTGTAGCATCATATCTTTGCTACTAGCACAACCGGGTCATTCAACAAAACAGAATTTGTTTTGTTGCAGGGTCGTGCAATAAACTGACATCATACCTTTGGTGATATTATTGTCTTTGCATCAATGTATCACTTTTTGAATAGTTAAAGCACTTTGGTAATTATAAACTGATTTCATCCACGGTTTACAAGTGTATATGTATGTATATATTATAAACACATTGTTGTGGTGCAAAAATGCCACTTTCACCTTGTGCACGACCTGGTCATGCCAACTTTTCGATGTAATTGGGTCGTGCACATTGCCCGGAATTCACTTTATTGCAATCAAGACGATGAGGTTGTGCAACAAACCCATTAGACTATTACACGACCAGGTCGTGCAATAAAACAAATTTCAAAACATAATCTGTTTTATTGCACGACCAAGTCATGCAATCAGCATGACCGGGTCGTGCAATAAAACAGATTCTACTCTATTGCACGACCCGGTTATGCAACGAAGTAGATTTCTAAACAGAATCTGTTCTGTTGCACGACCGGGTCGTGCAATAACACAGATTTCACTCTATTGCAACAAAATAGGTTTATCGAACGACCTGGTCGTGCCAAATTTTCAAATTAACTCTATTACACGATACTTTAAGTTGTCCTGTTTTAGATGTTACTTTTGTCCATTTCTATTGATATTGTATATAATTACAATGTAAGAGAAATAAAATTGCATTACAATGTGATGAACACTTAAATATGTATGCTTAATGAGAGCTTAATTCATCATATTGCATTAATATTGTCATTAAATTCCTCAACTTAAGCATATTTGTAGTCTTTACATGCTTTGAATTAACTTTCTCTTAATTTCGGTTTTAATGTAGGTTTGGTAAAATAGTCATAACTTTCTATTTATAGATCAGAATGGTGCAAATCTTAATGTTTTGGAAAGCAGATTCAATTATCTACAAGATTGTATTTCACAAGTATCATCAAATTCGGGCTCTTAGTGGACCAAAATTGGGCTTGAAGTGAACCTATCTACAGTCTCGACCCAGTCTGACTAGGCCTCAGTATTTGGACCATATCTCTCAAAATACGTATCCAAATTGTGCAAATCAATAGTTCTAGAAATCTGAGAGAAATATCTACAACTTTTAGGAAGATATGTGATTAAAATGCTCAATATTTCAATGTCAAAATCGGTGGTCAAAGTGATGCACCTAATGAGCCCAATGGTCAAAGTTAGTTCACCTAACATTTGACAACTATTCCTTTGTAATTTGACAAGTTTGCCCCTGAATGTATCTATAAATAGAGGTGCCTTGTAACCCATAGAGGCATCTTGGCCTTTGCTGGGATCTTGTATTGTGTTTCTCTCTTGTGTCTTAATGTTATTAATGAATTTCCTTTTTCTTATGATTTGTTTTCTTTCTCTTATAATGTCTTTCTAATTTCTCTCTTGCTAAGGTGAAAGGGTGAAACCCTTGATATGAGAATAAGGATTCTCTAACCCTTGGTATGTGCTTAATAATCTAATCTTATATTGTTCATTTTATATGATTTATATTTATGTTCTTAATCAATATTGACACCACTCATAAAGTGAAGGTCTTGATCCATTGTCGACAATCCTTGGCACATCAAATGCTTGGATCCTTTCTAGACGTCGTATGGTTCTTCCTTACCGACATGAATCTAGTTAGGAACCTTGATTTGTTGTAGACATATGGTGATTGGCACATTGGATGCTTGAACCCATTTACAAGAAGTGGTATAAATATTGGTAATGAAACAAATATAATTCATATAACTAAAATGGGTTAATTATCCTTATTTGAAATATCAAGGGCGGATCCCCTAACCTTAGCTTTCATTATCATTGTGTTAATTTCTCTTGTGTTATTCTCATTTATTATTTAAGAACTTGTTCTTTACTTATATTGTTGATATTATCTTGCCATCCCTTGGAATCATCCACATCATATTTACTTAGCTTATAATTTGTAGCGCTAAAATCTCCTTCCTCGTGGATAGACCCCGGTCTCACCGGGTTTATTACTTCGACACTCCTATACTTGGGAGACAATCATATTTTCAGATGTGTCAAGTTTTTGGCACCGTTGCCGGGGAAGGTAAAATTTGGCGTGCAAAATTGTAAGTGTTCTCTTTTCTCATTTTAGATCTTAATTTCTTGTGTGTTCATCTTTTCTTCTCTTTCCGTCTCTCTTCCTTGCATGAAAATTTGGTCACGAACATCTAGTGGTAGACTTGTTAGAAAAACATCATCTTCCTTAGAAAACATGGCCAAAAATCATGTGGAAATATTCACGGATGAAGGGGACAACCGTTCGCAACAAAATGATCAAAACCAACAAAGAACCCTGAGAGACTACATGAATCCGGTAAGGACTAGTGCACCATCTTGTGTAGTTTCTCCTCCAGATTCAATCCATTTCAATTTCAAACCAAGTTTTGTTCAACTTTTACCCACTTTTCATGGCCTTGACATGGAGAACCCATATTCGCACTTAAAACTCTTTGAAGAGGTATGTAGCTCCTCCACTGACCCAAATTGTAGCATAAACACCATTAGATTAAAGCTTTTTCCTTTTTCTTTAAAAGATAAAGCTAGAAAATGGCTACAAAATTTGAGGTCGAATTCCATCAGTTCATGGGATGAGATGAAACAACAATTTTTGAAAATTTTTTTTCCTACCCATAGAACAAATTCTCTTAAAAGACAAATTTCTGATTTCTCTCAGAAACAAGGGGAAACCCTTTACCAATTTTGGGATAGGTATAAGGAACTACTTAATACCTGTCCTCACCATGGTTTTGAAACTTGGAGAATAGTTGCACACTTCTATGAAGGGTTAACACCTTAAGATAGGCAATTAGTAGAATTAATGTGCAATGGAGAATTTAAAGAAAAAGACCCTGAGGAAGCACTTCACTTCCTAGATTCCTTGGCAGAAAAGACACAAAATTGGGACACTGCTGGCATCTATGAGGTACCAAGCAAGACCCCAACCTCGACATCCAATAGAGGTATTTACAACCTTAGGGAAGACAATGACCTTCAAGCCAAATATGCATCCCTAGCTAGAAAAGTCAAGGCTTTAGAAATGAAAAAGAGTGGTCAATTAAATTCTATTCAAGAAAATGTCTGTAACATTTGTGATGACAATGACCATTCTACTGATAATTGCCCAACTTTACCTGCCTTTAGGGAATGTCTCCATGAAGAAGCCAATGCCTTGAACACTTTCAAAAGGCCAAATCACAATCCATATTCACAAACCTACAATCCTGGTTGGAGAAATCATCCAAATTTTAGCTGGAAAAATGATAATCATGCACAACCTTCACAAGTCCCTTTTCAAACACGACAAAATTTTCAAAATTCTCATGATCATGCATATGCTCCTCCTCCTAGGAATGACTTTGAAGAAACATTGCATTCATTCATTACACAGCAAGAGACTTTCAATAGTCAAACTGCTCAAACATTGGCAAATTTGTCAGAAACTCTTGCAAAATTTGCATCTACATTTGGCATCCAAGAGAAGGGAAAATTTCCTTCTCAAACATTGCAAAACCCCACAGATCAATCTAACTCAAATGCAGGGAGTTCAAATAACCATTATTTTGATCAAGCCAAGTCAGTCATGACCCTTCGCAATGGTAAGGTTGTTGAAAAACATATTCCTAACCCTTATGAGAAAGAAGAAGAATCGATCTCTAAAGGGCAGGAAGAGATTGCCAAACCAACACCTAGTGAAGAGGAAACCAAATCCTCATCTGTGCCTCCATTTCCTCAAGCATTAGCTACACAAAAGAAGCCAACTCATAATTCTGAAATCTTTGAAATTTTCAAACAGGTAAAGGTCAACATTCCCTTGCTTGATGTGATCAAAAAGGTACCTTCTTATGCAAAAATTTTGAAAGACTTGTGCACTATGAAAAGAAAACTAAATGTGAAAAAGAGGGCCTTTCTAGCCGAGCAAGTAAGTGCTATTCTTCAAAATAATAATACAGTGAAATATAAGGATCCATGTTGTCTTACAATTTCATGTGTTATTGGAGACCATAAAATTGAACAAGCTTTACTTGATCTTGGTGCTAGTGTGAATTTGCTTCCATACTCGGTTTTTCAAAAACTCAATCTAGGTGAGTTAAAACCGACTTCTATGACTCTTTTGCTTGCTGATAGATCAATTAAAGTACCAAGAGGAGTAGTAGAAGATTTATTAGTTCAAGTTGATAAATTCATTTACCCAGTGGATTTTATCGTCTTGGACACACAACCAGTAGAAGTAAGCAATTCAACTCCTGTTATTTTAGGGCGTCCATTTCTAGCTACCTCTAATGCTTTGATTAATTGCAGGAATGGAGTCATGAAGCTATCATTTGAGAACATGACATTGGAACTTAATGTTTTTAATATGTGCAAACAACCAAATGAAAAAGAAGATGAAATTGACGAGGCCAATGTAATTGAATCTATTGTGGAAGATCACATCCAAAATGGGAGTTCTTCTGACCCTTTGGAAACTTGTCTAGTGAATTCATTAGAATCAAGTATGGAACTAGAGTCTGATCTTTCTGATATATGCTCTTTATTGGACTGTGCACAGGTGATGGAAAAAGGCACAAAATCAAGATTTAAAGAATTGGGGCAAATGAATGAAAGCAAGGAAGAGGAAGCTCCCAAGTTAAAATTGAAGCCCTTACCTGAAGGACCGAAATATGCATATCTTGGGAAGAATCAGACATATCCGGTGGTAATTTCTTCATCCCTCACATGCGAGCAGCAAGGTAAGTTGATAGAAGTGCTTAAAAGGCATAAAAATGCAATCGGGTGGACTTTTAAAGATATAAAAGGCATTAACCCTTTAATTTGCACACATCGAATACATTTAGAGGAAAATGCCAAAACATCCCAACAACCTCAAAGAAGATTAAATCCACATATGAAAGAGGTTATTAGGGCTGAAGTTCTTAAACTACTTGATGTGGGAATTATCTACCCTATTTCTGATAGCAAGTGGGTAAGCCCTACACAAGTAGTACCTAAGAAATCTGGCATTACAGTAGTTAAAAATGAAAAGGGGGAATCATTGCCAACCAGAGTCTCATCTAGTTGGAGGATGTGCATTGATTATAGAAAATTAAATGCTATCACCAGAACAGACCATTTTCCCTTACCATTTCTTGACCAAATTCTTGAAAGAGTAAGCAGGGAACTCCTACTACTGCTTTCTTGATGGATACTCAGGCTATTACTAAATTCCCATGGCACTTGAAGACCAAGAAAAGACCACATTCACGTGCCCTTTCGGCACTTTTGCATTTAGGAGAATGCCTTTTGGACTTTGTAATGCCCCAGCCACTTTTCAAAGATGCATGTTAAGCATTTTCAGTGACATGGTTGAACATTGTTTAGAAGTTTTCATGGATGATTTAACTGTCTTTGGAAACTCTTTTGATAATTGTCTTGAAAATTTAGAAAAAGTCCTAAAAAGGTGTGTGGAAAAAGGTCTTTTTTTGAATTGGGAAAAATGCCATTATATGGTCACTTCGAGAATTGTCTTAGGCCATGTGGTGTCTTCTAAGGGAATTGAAGTGGACAAAGCAAAAGTGGAATTAATTTTTCATTTGCCTCCACCAAAAACAGTCAAAGAGGTTCGTTCATTCTTAGGGCATGCTGGATTTTATAGGAGGTTCATAAGAAATTTCAGTGCTATATCTAAACCTCTTTGTAACCTCTTAATAAAAGATACTTCCTTTGAATGGACTCAAGAATGTCAAAATGCCTTTGATACACTAATTGGACTTTTAACAACTGCTCCAATTATGCAATCTCCTGATTTGTCCTTGCCTTTTGAATTGATGTGTGATGCAAGTGACTATGCCGTTGGTGCTGTCTTAGGACAAAGAAAAGAAGGTAAGCCTTATGTAATATACTATGCAAGTAGGACTTTAAATGATGCACAAATGAATTACACAACAACTGAAAAGAACTACTTGCAGTAGTATTTGCATTGGATAAATTTCGATCTTATTTAATTTGCTCTCCCACAATTGTTTACACTGACCATGCAGCTGTGAGATATTTAATGTCTAAACAGGATGCAAAACCTAGATTGATACGGTGGATCTTATTGCTCCAAGAATTCAACATCACAATAAAGGACAAGAAAGGACAAGTGGACTTGTAACCAGCGTTGCCGCTCCTTGGGATATTTGTCTAACAATCGAGAGGATAAACTACAGTTCATCAAGAATGGACTGAGTAAGGAGTCTTTGGATGATATCCGAGCGACTCTTGAGACGCATTCTTGTGGACTTGTGCAGCGTGAAATTTTTAATTTGTGGACACAATTTCGAGATGAGCAGGAACGCTATAGTCTTGGGAATCTGACTCAAAACGATCCTGTTTGCCAGTTTATAAGAAAACTGGATGGGAAGCATATCCCCAACTCATAGAAGGTGTTTAAGCCATTTCTGGATGTAAAACCACAGGAAGATGTGAGCCACAGTCACAACTACCTGTACATACGTATGCGTGCCATCATTTTTGAATTTTAATGCCTTATAGCTGTCATTTTTGAATTTGTATCTTTTGTTTGACTTATGGTGTCTTATTTCATCATCTTTTGAATTTCTATGCATAATTGTTGAATTTTTCAACAAGCAGCCGAGCTACCTATTTGGATGTCATCATTAGCATACCTTTTTGCACTCCATAAATACCACATCTCTTGTTCTCTTCTTCACACATAGTTAGAGAGTTGCATAAACATGGAGGGAACTTCAAAACGTCGAATCCAAAAGATATGTGTATTCTATGGATCTCGACCAGGTAAAAGTGAAGAGTTTGTCGAGGCAGCAAACTGTCTTGGCAAACTACTAGCTGAAAGAAAGATTCATGTGGTTTATGGGGGAGGTAGCCTAGGGTTGATGGGTTGTGTGTCAAGAGCTGCACGTGTAGGAGGTAGTCAAGTTTAGGAGTTATTCCTAAAGCTTTGGCTATAGAAAGCATTGTTGGAAAAACGGTTGGGCATGAGTTACAAGTCTCCTCTATGCATGAACGCATGACACATATGCTCATCAATTCAGATGCCTTTATTGCTTTACCAGGTGGCTTTGGTACTCTCGAAGAAATCTTTCAAATTGCCTCTTGGGCCCAACTGAATCTCCATTAAAAACCTATAGGTTTGTTGAATGTTAACAATTTCTTTGATCCTTTAATAAGTTTTGTTGATGCAGCTATGGAACAAAATTTTATCCCTCATTCGGCCAGACAGATCCTTGTTTTTGCCACTTCTGCTGGCGAGTTACTTGACAAATTACAAGAAGTTGAGTATGAACCTGACCCAACTAGTACTCAAATTAATTGGGTAGGAGGGCAAAACAAAAAGTGCAAATTGGATCTGAATCTCCGTTTGTAATGTTTTCTTGTGCTTTATTTTATTTTATTTTATGAGTCTTTCAGGTCATCTGTCTTTAATAACAGAAGCTTCAGGTAATGTCTCCTATACTTTATCTCTCTACGTTTAAACATTGAGGACAATGTTTCATTTAGTTGGGGGGGAAGGATAGTAGACATAAGTGTGTCTTGAATTTTTTTTCTTAAAAAAAAAAGCGAGTTAGTAATTAGATTCAGAGTGCAGTGTAAGGAGTTCAAATCCTCTTGAGACGCATTCTGGGTCAGGAATGACAGAGTAAGGAGGACCAGTTTGAACTCTTGAAACCCATTCTAACCAATTTGTCATTTTATTTTGATTTGTGAACTCATTTTAGCTAACTTGATATTATTTAGTCTTGATTTTTAAATTTTATAACAAGGAGGTCTTATTCATTTTACTTTGAATTATTCAAATCTATGAACTCTCACAACCTTATCATTTAATAAAGTGTGTGCTTATGTATTCATTAAGCAAGTATTCATGAACCTTTATTCACACACACACACATACCGTGATGCATGATTGTGGTTGGCAAAATGAAATATTGTAATATTTGAGTTCTTTTGTTTTGTTTAGGATAACAACACAAAGGAAGAGGAAAGTTAAAAAAAAAAAAAGAAAGAAAGAAAAAAAAAGCAAAAAAAAAAGTGAAAAAAAGAGAAAAAAAAAGAGAGAAAGCAATTGTGGATAAGTTTTGTCTCGTAGCCTCCTTAATTCGAGCAATTAAGCCCGAGGGATGCCTCAACACCTAATACCCTAAGACCAACTGGTTTGGGAGCTATTAGCCCAAAGCTCGCTACATGGATTAAGGAGCTTAATGGGATTGAACATTGCACTATCCACAAGTGTCTAAGCAAAAATAAAGCATCGGCAACCCGAGTCGTTAAGCTCGTAGGGGTGTCTTAACACCTAATGCCCTAAGGCCAACTGGTCTGGGAGCCATTAGCCTAAGGCTCGCTACATGGATTAAAGATGATTCTTTCAAAAAAAAAAAAAAGAAAACACATATATATATAATAAATGAATGCCCCCTACCTAAAGTTGTTAGCCTTAACAAATATTAGAACCGATATGGCTTTTTTCTAATAAGTCCCATAGTCATGTGTCGACTGAGCACAAAAAGAAGGTTTATTGATATCTTGACTGAAGGGTACATGAGTCATTTAAAAAAAAATCGGTTGAGAGCTTGTTTATTTGGATAAAATCAAGGAGAGTGCAATAATGACCACATTGGATGTAAAATTCTATAAATCGCTTCTAAATAATAACGCTTTAATTGCTAGGGACTAGCAATAAGCTAGTTGGGGGGTGTGATGAACACTTAAATATGTATGCTTAATGATAGCTTAATTCATCATATTGCATTAATAGTGTCATTAAATTCCTCAACTTAAGCATATTTGTAGTATTTACATTCTTTGAATTAACTTTCTATTAATTTCGGTTTTGATGTAGGTTTGGTAAAATGAGCATAACTTTCTATTTATAGATCAGAATGGTGCAAATCTTAATGTTTTGGAAAGCTGATTCAATTATCTACAAGATTGTATTTCATAAGCATTATCAAATTCGGGCTCTTAGTGGACCAAAATTGGGCTTGAAGTGAACCTATCTACAGTCTCGGTCCAGTCTGACCAGGCCTCAGTATTTGGATCATATCTCTCAAAATACGTATCCAAATTGTACAAATCAATATGTTCTAGAAATCTGAGAGAAATATCTACAACTTTTATGAAGACATGTGATTAAAATTCTCAATATTTCAATGTCAAAATCGGTGGTCAAAGTGATGCACCTAATGAGCCCAATGGTCAAAGTTAGTTCACCTAACATTTGACAAGTTTGCCCCTAAATGTATCTATAAATAGAGGTGCCTTGTGACCCATGGAAGCATCTTGGCCTTTGCTGGGATCTTGTATTGTGTTTCTCTCTTGTGTTTTAATGTTATTAATAAATTTCCTTTTCTTATGATTTGTTTTCTTTCTCTTATAATGTCTTTCTAATTTCTCTCTTGCTAAGGTGAAAGGGTGAAATCCTTGATATAAGAATAAGGATTCTCTAACCCTTGGTATGTGCTTAATAATCGTAATCTTATATTGTTCATTTTATATGATTTATATTTATGTTCTTAATCAATCTTGATACCACTCGTAAAGTGGAGGTCTTGATCTATTGTCGACAATCCTTGACACATCAAATGCTTGGATCCTTTCTAGATGTCGTATGGTTCTTCCTTACCGACATGAATCTAGTTAGGAACCTTGATTTGTTGTAGACATATGGAGATTGACACATTGGATGCTTGAACCCATTTACAATTAGTGGTATAAATATTGGTAACAAAGCAATATAATTCATATAACTAAAATGGGTTGTTTATCCTTATTCGAAATATCAAGGGCGGATCCCCTAACCTTAGCTTTCATTATCATTGTGTTAATTTCTCTTGTGTTATTCTCATTTATTATTTAAGAACTTGTTCTTTACTTATATTGTTGATATTATCTTGCCATCCCTTGGAATAATCCACATCATATTTGCTTAGCTTATAATTTATAGCGCTAAAATCCCCTTCCTCGTGGATCGACCCCGGTCTCACCGGGTTTATTACTTCGACACTCCTATACTTGGGAGACAATCCTATTTTCGGATGTGTCACAATGCCATAGCTAACCGGTATACAAGAACAACTTAATAATAATTTTGAGCATTGAAGTCATTAGGCAACAACATCAACCACTAACATGTCCAACAAAACGATTACAACACACACATCCATTGCTTAAAGTAATGCTTTTAATAAGCAGTAGGTACATGTGGTTTTTATCATATTCATTATGTGGTTACTCCCCTGGTATCATTTGATAGAGCCTCCTGATTACTTTGGGTTGACAGCGGATTCATCGAATGACATGTCTTCCGATTATGACTCCTGCCACCACACCTCCCACATTTACGTGATGTCCGTTCTTCAACCAATGACGGAATTCGATTCTTCTTTTGTCGACCCTGTCCGCGAAATGTCGCGGGGGGTAATATTATACATGCCTCAGCTTCATCTGGGATATCCCAGTCCTCAGACGAACCAACAGGATATATAGCCTCCGCATATGCAGTCAATAGGACTTCGGACTTGTAAAATAGATTACTAAAATTATAAACTAATAAGTTACGAACTCTACACACTTCAATAAAAAAATCTCTGCCACTCGACACCATTCACCATCATACATAATAGAAAAACGAAAATTATCCATTTACTAAAGCCTGCAATACCAATACAAAATAATACAATTAACTCAAACAGATTTCACTCTATTACACGACCGTTTGGAGATAAGTATTATGTATCACGACTATTTCAACGAAAGCATTGTATACCACGACTTATTGGAGAAAGGGGTCGTGCAGCACGACCCTTTGGAGAAAGGAGTCGTGCAGCACGTCCCTTTGGAGAAAGGAGTCGTGCAGCACGTCCCTTTGGAGAAAGGAGTCGTGCAGCACGACATTTTGGAGAAAGGAGTCGTGCAGCACGACATTTTGGAGAAATGAGTCGTGCAGCACGACCCTTTGGAGAAATGAGTCGTGCAGCACGAACCTTTAGAGAAATGAGTCGTGCAGCACGAACCTTTAGAGAAATGAGTCGTGCAGCACGACCCTTTGGAGAAATGAGTCGTGCAGCACATTTTTAGAACAAAAAACCCCAGTTTCAAGCCTTATTTTCCTTCAACATGGTCTACTTTGATAGATATTAAATAAAAACAAGGGAGAAAATAAATCTAAATAATAAATCTCAACATACAGTGGTTATTGAAGCTGAACTGAAGCAACACTAGACTCTACATTGGTTGTAGCTGTGCCTGTTCAATCTCTAATAGTGCTTTGAAGAAGTACTGCTTGTTGATGGAATTGAGATAGAATTGAGATGTTCAAGCGTGAAAACCCTTGTTATTTGTTTCATAAGTGTAGGCTTGTTGATGGAAGAAGTAGAAAAAGAAATAGTAAAGGCATTCTAGTATTTTCTCTTAGAAAAGGGGTTAGAAATAGTTAAATTTGATAAAGGGGTTATGTTTAGTTACATGACCCCAAAAGGAGTCAAATAAAAAAATATCCCGGAGGAAAGAAGAAGAAGGAAAGGTCAAGAGAAAAGGAAAAAGAAAAAGAAAAAAAAAGGTTATAGCTATTAGTTTGTAAGGAAGAAAAAGAAAGTAATAAATAAATAAATAAATAGGAAAGAAAATAAATAAATAAATATTATAAAGGATATGCAAGTTACCAAGATACCCTCCTAGTCATCTAACGGAATAACAACAAACTAACGGCGTGGTCACTTCAGTCGATTTCCTAAACGGGGGGGATAAACTCAGATCCCCTAAATTTTTCCTAAAATAAGGGCAGTCTGAACAGCTGTTTTCTGTGTTTTTTTCATTTTTGTTTTCGTTCAATGCCCTTGGGAAGCGTGTAATAATTGTTTGGTCAGGTATTTCGTTTAGAAACAGAAGCAATGCATATCCATTTTAGAAGTCCTTCACAGTAAAAAATGAGAACAATTTTTTTGTATTCTTAGGAGAGATGAGCCCAATATTTCACTGACAACCTTTCTTTTTTTTTTTTTTTTAACAATTCTCTCTCTCTCTCCCTCCTCTCCAACATCCCCTCCATCTTTCATTAAATATATTTTAATAACTTCACTCATTAAATATTAAGATTTTAAAATTTTTTAATTTTTTTAACTATCATTCATTTTTAAATAAAAACTTAAAATACATATAACTAAACATATTTTCTAGCATTTGTTTTCCTTAAAAAAACTCATCAACGTAACTTCTCTTTTCATTTTGAAATAGAAATTTAAAAACAAAAACACAAATGTTATGGCCATAACAATATTGGGCTCAATTATTTCTAATACAGTAAGTCCATTACTGAAGCCCAGTATTTGGGCCCATTGTCTGGGTTCCGCAATGACCCATCTTGGCTCAATTAATTCTGATACAGTAAGCCCATTACTGTAGCCCATTATCTGGGTCCCACAATGGCCCATCCTGACTCCTATATAAACCCTCCGAATTATTGCTCAAGGTATGCACACTTTTCTAAACTTATTCTCTCTCTAGATTTCCTTCACTTTTGAGAGCTTTTCTCTCCAGGAAATTCTCCCAGAAAATTTCGGAGTGCCGGAAACTGACTTGAGCGTCGGAGGGTCTTCGCCGGCACCACCGCCGGCACCCCTGACTGTTTTCCTTTGCTTGCAGGACTGGACCCGACGTACGACTCGAGCTCCGACCCGCTTCCCGGCCGTCCGGAAACCATGCATCAACAGTTGGCACCGTCTGTGGGAAACGACAATTCAAGCCTTTTTAGTTGTTGCTCCCATCCAAACGTATTCAAACGCATCATGAGTCACGAATCCCAACACTCAACCTCCCTAGAGGTTGACGAAGAAATCGAGGTAGAAGCACCTCCCCGACGCCGAAGGGTAGTTGACACAGGGAGAGCTTTAGTGATATCCTCTAGAGTGGGGCCTAACCTCAGGCAACCCCGACTTCCACTTAGAAGACCAAGGAAGGGCAAGGCGAATCGATTAACTACCATGGAACATACCATGCGAAATTTTAGTGAACAGATGAATCGTATGGTGACTATGTTCAACCAAGCATTTGGGCAAAGTGCTCAACAGGCTACAAACACTGCTGGGAATAACTCAATTAGTGCCATGGTAGTACCTAATGTCCAGACGGATGTTGGTGGGCATCCTGATATAGTCGCCCAGACTATTGGATTGCCTCGTCATCAGGTCATTCAACCGAATCTTCCCCATCCTATTGTTCAAGGAGGGGATGGTCACCCAAAGATTCCCTCCCCCTCGCATATCATATCTGAACAACAGTTAGCAGCAGTAGACCTTCGACACTCTCTGAACAAGAAGCGCCATACAAGCGTTGAGTAGATACCAAGGGGAAGTAATGTTGATCAGCCCGCCTATTCTTATCATGGTCCTTACGCTCCAGGGCGTAATTATCAGTCAAAAAGAAATCGCCCCAGCTCACCACCTAGATTCAAGAATCATCGCCCAGATGTCGTCCCAATGGATATCTCAGAGGAGGAAACGTCTGATAATCATTATGCGGAGTTCAAGCGAGAAATGGATGAAAAAATCCATAAACTGGAGAAGTTGATTAAGCGTTCAGGAGGAGAAGAAGATGGTCGTCCACAATGAGAATCACCCTTTGCTGAAGATATCCTTAGGGAAAGATACCCATCCGGATTCCGGATGCCGCAACTTGAGCTGTACCAAGGGACGACGGACCCCCGAGAGCATTTAGACTCTTTTATTTCTCATATGGAGATACAAGGGGCCTCGGGGGGAATCATGTGTAGAACCTTTTCTCTTACTCTTGGAAGATCAGCTAAGCAATGGTATAGAAGGTTACCAGCCGCATCCATCTCCAGCTTTGATGAGCTTGCTCGTAGTTTCCTCACGCACTTTGGCAATATGAAGACGAGAAGTCGGCCAGCACAGAGCCTTCTGTCCATCAAGCAGGGTCGTAATGAATCCCTCCGTGCATTTGTGGACCGATACCAGCGGGAGGTTGCCCGAGTGGATCTATTCAATGATGGTTACGCCATGCAAGGTTTGGTTCAAGGAATCAAAGGGAAGCTCCCTCTAGCATGGGAATTCTCTGTTAACCTCCCACGCACGTACCAAGAAGCATTGGCAAGGATCTCTAGCCATGCCGATGCAGAGGAAATTTTTCAAGCAAATTACCCTGGGCAGACTCTGGTGACGCCTAATTCCGCACGTACAGATGGACAGACGTATGGCAATCACAGAAAAGAGCATCATGATAAAAATCAGAGATCAACCGCGGACTGACGCTCCGTGCAAGATACATTTAGAAATGATCGTCTCTTGTTGCAAGGGTCATCCACCCAACCCCGCCAAGAGCATAATGATCAACCCCAAGAGGAGCACCGTACTTTCACATTACTTAACATGCCATAGCATGATATCTTGAAAGAAATCAAAGATAAAGGTCTACTGAAAGAACCTGCCCCCTTACGGTCGAATCCAAAAACGAGAGACAAGAGAAAGTATTGTCATTTTCACTAGGCTCATGGTCATAATACTGCAGATTGTTTCGAACTGAGGAGACAAATCGAGGGTCTTATCAAGGATGGCCAGCTACAAGAATACATTTATCGGCCCCCTGAACCATCCAACAAGAATGACAAAGGGAAAGAACCATTAGAAGAAGTCGCCACAATTTTTGGGGGAGTAGTGGCTGGTTCGAGTTCCCAAGCCCGAAGGCACCTAGCCAGGCAAGCAAGATATGATCTCCCTCGCCACGAAGTCAACTTGACAGCCTCCTCCACCAATGTTGGGGATCGTGATGTTATCTCCTTTTCATCGTAAGATGCGCAGGGTATCCATCATCCACATTGTGATGCCTTGGTCCTCACAGTAATAGTGGCCAATAAAAGGCTACGAAGAGTATTGATTGACAATGGGAGCTCGGCTAACATTATGTCATTGGATGCATTTGATCGGTTGGGTCTTCACCGAAAAGATATGAGAGGCATCCAAACTTCCCTGATAGGATTCGCTGGAGGGAAAGTTATTCCCGAAGGAGTAATTTCGTTACCAGTGACCTTGGGAGAAGGTTCCTTACAGACAACCAAGATGGTAAACTTTCTCGTAGTAGATCATCCGTGTGTTTATAACGCCATTCTTGGACGGCCATCACTTTACGACTTCAAGGCTGTGATGGGTGTCTATCATCATGTCTTGAAATTTCCAATACCCGCAGGGATAGGAGAAGTTAGAGGTGAACAGCGAGCCTCTCGAGAGTGCTACAACATGGCTTTTAAAGAGAAGGCGCATAAGCTATTGATGATTCGATGAGAACCTTCCGTGGGCATAAGCTAAGTGGGCAAGTACTACAAAGTACTCGAGATCCCATTCATGGAGCATTGGGGCCTAACTGGAAAGGTCTTTATCGAGTCAAAGCAGTCATCCGACCAGTTACCTACAGACTGGTCACCATGGATGGGAAGTCGCTCCGTCATCCATGGAATATTGAGCACTTGAAGAAGTACTACCCGTAATCTCTCTATATGTGCAGTAACTCCTTCCAGGAGCTTATGCATGTGTAACAACTTCCATAGGGGGACCAATAAAGAGATTATCAATAAAGTGTTCAGTTCATTCAGAATTTTGTGATTGCACATCCTTAAAGCATATGTACGATCAAATTGCAATAAGGTGAAAAGAGTAAAAGAATACAACACCAGAAAAAAAAATTAAAGTTCTTGGAGTTCTTATTATTTCAAAATTGGTTAAGGAGTGCCATACATATAGTCCAAGTAAGGACAACTCCTCACCTATAACATTGAACTGAAAGTAAAGACAATGAAAGGTAAAATCAATTCCAACTAACTCTAAGAGGTGGCCTCGTCATCTCCTTCTTCATCTGAAGACGATGAGGTAGAGTCGCCTTGCTTGGCCTCCCATGCCGCTGTGTCCAATGTCGACTCATAATCCTCATCTTTAAGGATGAGGTGGTGGAATTGCTCAGGATCAGAGTCCGCTGTCGGGATAGACTCTGCCACCAAGTTTAACTCTTCAGCTATGGGTGACTGATCAATCTCTGGGTAGCGGTCATGGAACCATCTGCGCACCCCATTGACTCCATCAATGTAGGACCGTTCCATAGCTTGCTGATAGATACGACCCCTACGGAAGCGAGCTATTGCCTTATCAATCCTACTTTGCTCAGCAACCGCCCTCTCCCGAAGCTCTTGGCCAAGATCATTGGCCCTCTTATGTTAGATAGCTGCCTCCTTCTTGGCTTCAAACAAGTCTGCTTTCATTCTGCCCATCTGCTCCTTCATCTCTGCCATCTTTCTTTCCGTTTCAGTTAAGTTATCGAGACAGACTAGATGTTTCGCTTTCCAGTCGTCAACCTCAGAAGTGAGATGGTTAACTTCCTTGAGGAGGTTGGTGTTGGTAGACTCTCCTTGAGCTAAGGGTCCTGTCGCCTGCAGAAAGAAAGGCAAAGAGAGAAAAAGAGATAAGGCATGACTTTCAAAAGTATATAAAAAAAAGAAAAAGGGGAGAAGAAAGGGTCTCAGTAAAACCTAACCTGAAGTATGATGCCCATCCCGACGGCCATCGCATCAAAGTATGTAAGTTTTACATTTTCTGAAAAGACATTGGTAGGCATGAGGCGTGCAGCATTTTGAGACAATTCCCGAAGGTAGTCTCCGCATGTTGAGCCATTCTGAAAGCCCGTACTATCAAAGGTAAAACGCTTGGGTAGTTGAGAGACTGAGGGTAACCTGCTCCCAGTAGGCCTCGAAGCTGCCACTTCATCCGCAGGCTGAACGGAAGCAGACCTATCAGGAACCGGCTTTCGTACGAGAATCTCCTTGTGACCACTAGCTCTCCTCTTCGGAGGTCCAAGAGTTGGAGGACTTCCGCTCCGTTTCTTCTGGGAAGAACTGGGTCTGTCATGAGTAAAGGGCTTAAGCGGCATCTTGGCTACAAGTTGAGCGAATTGCTTCTTAGTAGGGTGTAAAGGAAATAGTCCTGCGCGAAAATAAAACTGGTAAGACAACAAGCACATGTGTGATGAAGTAAGATCGGAAAGTAATGATCAAGCTTACCTTCCGGAGGAATGGGAGGTGATAAGCCAAGACGGACCAACTGCTCCCGATCAGTGAGGCTATGTACGTTCTTCGAGTCCACGGGTAGCTTGAGTACCACTTGCAAGTCGTCTCTCTCTTTCTGAGATAACAGCGGACGTTTGGTCCAAGGAGCTGTAATAAAAACAGAAAAGAATGTCAGTTGATCAAGAGTTGTCATAACAAAGTCAGATAGGGAGTCATTATAATATGGTACCACAAAAACCAAAACGCCTCCTGATCCTCAACTTCTCCCCCTTTGGACGAGCACCTTCCTGATACTTCCAACCGCCACCACACCAGAATTGTTTATACTTCATTCCTTTCACATGGGAGGGGATGCCAAAAAGGCGGTTGGGGTCATCCGTCTTCCCTCGCTGGGATATATAATAGTAACCAGTTTTCTCACCATTCGGTGGGTGAATGGTAAAAATGTGCTTGACATGGTTGGTGGTAGGATCACTAAGGCCCGCACTTCTGAATAAACTTTGGAAAGCTATCAGAAGTCTCCATCCATTGGCCGACAGTTGGGTAGGGGCAATGCCCATAGCGTCGAGCATACGACGTACATAGTTACCAAAAGGCACCCGGAGACCAGCTCTCAATAACTCTAGGCTTAAACCAATGACACCTCGTGGTGGCCTACTCCACCGATCATCTTTCCTTGGAAGGAACAGGATGACTGAGGCTGGGATAAGGAAATAGGCTCTATATATTTTTAATCGATCGCCCGGGAGTTGGTTATCAATGTGGTCGGCCTCCCACCGCTTTTCAACCTCTGGTTCACTATCTGAAGAAGTAGAGGACGACCAGTCGCTATCCCCCTCAGTATCTACCACCTTGTGGTTTCCAGAATTCTGCCCTAGCTCACGATCCTGACCGAAGAAGTTTTGGTAAAACTCGTTAACTTCTTTACGGTTGGTCACAGGATCCTTGTCCCTAGAAGACTGGGTTTGATGACTCGATTTCCCCCATAGCACTTTCACAGTGGTTTTAACTCTAGTCATCTGCACAGTCAAAGAGGGGTCGTTAGTCATCAAACCAAGTCTACTGAGGGAGGGAAGAGGTGAAAGAACAAAAATGCTGGGGGATTGTATTGAAAGTTTTCCAAAATAGCTCCCGAAAAAAAGTTTGAAAATTCGCAGAAATACTCCCGCGGAGAAAAAATAAAAGTTTAAAAATTCGCGGAAACACCCCGGCGGAGGAAAAATGAAGGTTTGAAAGTTCGCAGAATCACCCCCGCGGAGGAAAAAATAAAAGTTTGAAAATTCGCGGAAGCACTCCCGCGGAGAAAAAATAAAAGTTTAAAAATTCACGGAAACACCCCCGCGGAGAAAAAATGAAGGTTTGAAAGTTCGCAGAATCACCCCCGCGGAGAAAAAAATGAAGGTTTGAAAATTCGCAGAAACACCCCGCGATTTTAAATAAAAGTTTTGAAATTTTTCAGCAACACCCCCACAGTTAAAAAGTAAAATTTCAAAATTTGCCGAGACGCCCCCGCATTAACCCGAATTTCTTCGGAGGGGTCCCTGCATGCTACGTAAACGCTGCATGCCCCATGCAGCGCAGCCCGCGCGCCCAGGGCCTCGCTGCTCGCCCGCGCGCTGTGGCCTGCTTGCCCTCGCGAGCAACACTTGCGTCCGGTGCAGCCCCTGCGTGCGTAGCAGCTCGCCCACGCGGGCTTGCTGTGCACGCCGCTCGCCCAAGCGAGCTGGACTTCCTCCACACCCGAACACACCCCTGAATCTCTTCTTCCTTCATGCCCGAATACACATGCATGTGTCTTCTTCTTTCACACACGAATCCGCAAGGGGAAAGCACATGCAAGCATGGTATATTCTCACACAAGACAATAATAAGCACAAAAACTAAACCTAATCCATGCATTCCGAAGTATATAAAAAAAAAAAGTACTCACTTGTGGCGGCTGGAAAATTCTGGCTCAGATTGAAAAGTTCTGTTTGCCGGGGTCACTTACACTGCTCGCCTCCAAGGTGCCCTCTCCTATTTTTGAGTAAACCCTACTCCCCAACACTTGTGTCTTATATAAAGCACCAATTTAGGGTTTAATGAATCACATATTTGGGCCGGCCCCCTAACACATTTAATTTATAGCCCAGAAATAGTCCCTACGCCGACCCGTTGGTCAACTTGGGCCTGGGGGGACTACTGTTATGGCCATAACAATATTGGGCTCAATTATTTCTAATACAGTAAGCCCATTACTGAAGCCCAGTATTTGGGCCCATTGTCTGGGTTCCGCAATGACCCATCTTGGCTCAATTAATTCTGATACAATAAGCCCATTACTGTAGCCCATTATCTGGGTCCCACAATGGCCCATCCTGACTCCTATATAAACCCTCCGAATTATTGCTCAAGGTATGCACACTTTTCTAAACTTATTCTCTCTCTAGATTTCCTTCACTTTTGAGAGCTTCTCTCTCCAGGAAATTCTCCCAGAAAATTTCGGAGTGCCGGAAACTGACTTGAGCGTCGGAGGGTCTTCGCCGGCACCACCGCCGGCACCCTTGACTGTTTTCCTTTGCTTGCAGGACTGGACCCGACGTACGATCCGAGCTCCGACCCGGTTCCCGGCCGTCCGGAAACCGTGCATCAACAACAAAATTCATAACCAAACAAGCCCAAATCTCTAAAATAACTCAATCTTCTTTTTCATATGATCCATGGCTCTTCTTTTTTGGCTTCAAAAGCTATTGACATGTTTAATTATTTATCTAAGGTTTTACTTTAATTTTTTAATGAGATAATCATACCATGATAAGTTTTGTTTTCTTTTGATGAATAGACCGCACTTTTACACTAGATAGTACTAAAAAAGGGGCGTAAGTTTGTTATCTATATTGGATTCAATCGTAATTCTTTCCTTACGCAAGTAGTTGAACGTGAATAAAAAACTTGTTGATAAAGGAGGTAAGAACTTGCATGATCCATACATACATAGAGACTAGAGTTATCCTCTAGCTACTTTTTTTTCCTCTCCGGTTTTATTGAATAGCAGCAAATGAAGACATCACATGGCTTGGTTGATTTTGCATATACTCATATCAGTTTATTTTATTTTTATTTTTTTAAATCTAGAATATATAAATTGTAGACCCTCATTAACAACACTATAATCATACTTAGATAAGTTGACGTTTTATTGAATTTACATGCCATTGAAGTAGTTGTGTATCTGAAACTAATGTAAATATCTCATCTAAAGTGAAAAATAGGAACCAAACGTCTTCAATTATTAGGCCTTTGCAAAGTTCTAATTAACCCAAATGAAACGAGAAAAGAAAAATAATTGACATGTGACAACATCAATCTCTCAACTCTTCTCAAATAATTAAATCAATGAAAAGAGTTGAAAATGTTCGGTGTTTGTAGCTACTTAATAAAATTGAAAGCGTTCAATTCATACCCACTAAACAAATTAAAAACATTCAGTTCATATTGATTAAACAAAAGTTTTTTTTAAAAAAAAACACTCCATAACTTGAAACATCAATTTCAAATATATTTGAAATTAGATATTTAAGAGGAAAAAATGTCTTTAGTTTTAAGGAAATATTACATGAAATAATTCTTAGAATATTACATTGAGTGCATTTAAAATTGTAAATATCTTTTTTAATAATTTTAAAAATTCTCTTAATATTAATTTTAATTAAAGAGGGGTTTAGAATGAGATTTCAAGGTGTTCAAATAACGTCACCGTAACTTTAATGATTCAATTCAGACCCAGCTAATGGTATAAGACTAAAAAAAAAGGCCTGTTAGTGTGATTAAAACAAGAAGCCTAAGGAGCTTACCAACTTCTCCTGTGAAGCAGGAAAATGGTTGAAGTTGTTTGACGCTTGTTAGCCATGGACGACTCCCTTTATCAAGCTTCACTTGTTAAAATCGAGAAAATTGGCAATTGAAGATCAAACTTTAAAGTCAATGAGTTACCATATATGGGCAATAAATTTTAATAAATATCCACATTAATTTGTCAGCTTGGTTTGGTTTAACTGCTCCTTTGAGTCTGGCAATTGTCCAATTGTTGTTGCACCTAATAATTAACCTTTTGCTACTTGTAAGTTTGTAATCCAAAATGATTTTTGCGGCATTCACAATTGAATTTGTAGCCCATTTTTGGGTATTACTCCTTCCCCACCTCACCACCTGAACAGTTATTAATATATATTAAAAGGAAGAAGAAGGAGAAGAAGAAGAAGAAAGTGAACATCCTAAATTAAATTTGACACATTCTCTCATAATATGAAATTTAATGTATTTATATTCTATATGTTGTAAACCTTTGGAAACAGATAGTTAACCAAATTAGATCAAAATATCAGGGATAACAAAAAAATCAAATAATTTCTTAATTAATTTATTCAAATTATTTACAATAAAAATAAATTTTTCATCTTATTTAATCGTCAGCACTTCTTAATCCACTGGTGTACACCCACATAATACCATCTCGATTTTAGCATAAACTTATACTCTTAAAGAGTAATCAACAAATAGGAATTGACAGAAATTGCAAGTAATGAACAGTTATACCTGGTTATTAGATTGTTTAAAGAGATTTGGGGGGAAAAAGGTTCAAATCTCGAGTCTAATTAAGATATATATGACATTACTTTAAGAAAATCAAAAACTTAAGAAGAATTATTTAAAAAAAAAAAAAAAAACCTCAAACTAAAGATGTGTTTAAAAAATGAATCAAGCGCTATAAACTTTACTCTGCCTTTTTTTTTTTTGGTTAACCAATAGGCATTAATGCAACATCACAATACCTATCAAACTTACTGCTCGATACTTGTCAATCTGTTAGACACTAATGCTTAAAAAAATTTAATTAAAAAAAAAATTATGTCGTTCAGTTAAACAAAATCATAACATCTAAAATCTCGGCGGGTGATCTATTTTTCAAACACCTACCTCCGTTTTGATCATTTTTGTAACTCTTACTACATAACATATAAAGTATTTATCATAGAAACGAACAATCAAAAGAGTTCAGTCCTAGAGACGGATAAGATTGTTTAGGAACAAGTTATTATTTGGTGAAGGTGTTGATGCTGTCAACATCTTGAAGTGAACATGGAGATGGGGCTGTGATTGTTTGTAATAAAAGAAAAGAGGCATTTACTCCTGTAACAATCTTTTCTACCTTTTTAACACGTAAAGATGGCATTGGTGTGTTTGCTACCACCTAAAGTTTAAAAATGTCAGTTGGCAACCCTATTGAGATTACAGCATCGCCCAACAAGTACAATCTGTGACATAAACTAGAAATTATAAAAAAACAGAAGAAAAAAACAAAAACAAAAATACCAAAGCAAAAGCAAGAGATCAAAGGAAAAGGAAGAAGAAAAAAAATGATATGCACAAATGTGGATCAATATCCAAGTATCCAAGTACAAAATGTATGGTGACAACGTGAACAGCGGAAGGATCATCTAGGACCGGATAATTCATCTGGTTGAATGTGGGAAGTAGAGTCGACGATCCAATTAGTATTATTGGGGTGTTGAATGTGGTGATTGTCTTGGCGAATCTCCTCTTTCTGCCACTCTTCCCATCTTTCTGCCAAACCATCACCTTCGAGCATTCTGACAACCTCCGACATCTTTGGTCGCTCCACTGGGGAGCCTTGTGTGCACAGAAGTGCTACCTGGATGAGTTGCTCAACCTCTTCGTCAATGTAATTACCCTGCAGATCCCCATCAACCAACTGTTCCAACTTCTTTTCTTTCAGAAGTCCTTTCACCTGAAATAAAAAGTTTACAACATTATAAGAAAGAACTCCAAGCATGTTAATTTCTACACATGGATGAAGAACAGAAAGTTCAGAGAAAATTAAGATTTAAGTATATCATTTCAGCTATTACATAGCATAATCTTCAAAAATTAGATCAATCGATTTAGTTCTGCATTATGTTATAGCTAGATTTCCAAAAGGGCATCAACACATTGTTACACAAAGCTAGCCTACCTGCGTACTCCCAGGCAGCAAAATGTGACTGTTCCCCACAGATTTATAGACAAATTAAAGTAGGATCCGGAAAGCCTAAATCGCACTCTAACTAGAATATATAAATGTCCTGAGGACATGCTATATTTATATTATCTGAAGTAAAAAACACACCAATACTAGAGGGGAAAAAAAACAAAAGTAATTTCAATGTTAAGATACTTTTGCCATCTAACTTGTACCATCCCCATAGCAAAACCCTGAAATGCAAAAATCAAATTAAGACTCTTTTTAACTCCTGTCTGCAAGACAGGCGAGTTATGTATAAATAACTAAAGAAACCTTTGCTGATTACTGTGGACAAAAGAAGATGGAGCAGCTCCACCTTTACATATTTTTATCTCCCATAGCCAAGCAAGCAACGATAATTGTCAAACAAAATCACCGTTTCTTGATATCTTGGAAAGGCATTACTGTCAGATGTAAATAATTGACATGCAAATATAATTGTGGTGCGTAAGAGGCGTGGAAAAGATAATTTTATACCCAATCAAGTAACATGACATCATCATCGTTTGCAAGCCGAGCAAGATCAAAAGCTCTCTGTCCTGTTATGAGTTCTAGAAGCATGACTCCATACCCAAAGACATCAGTCTTCTCTGATGACTTTCCAGTTGAGAGGTATTCTGGTGCTATATGCCCAATCGTGCCACGTACAGCAGTTGTAACATGTGTATCTTTGTAATCCATAAGTTTAGCCAACCCAAAGTCTCCAACAACAGCTTCAAATTCCTCATCCAACAATATATTAGCAGCTTTTACATCACGGTGAATAATCTTAGGGTCACAGTGATCATGCAAATAAGCAAGCCCCCTTGCAGCTCCCAGTGCAATCCGTTTCCTTATTGGCCAATTAAGTGGTTGCTGACTTTGCTGACGCTCTAAGTAATGCATTAACAAACTATGAGAAAAATTTCCAGATCATAACCAATACAAACTAAAATGTTTACTTTCAGATTTGAAAGTTCCTCCATATTTGCTTAAATAAAAAGACCAATCGATATATAAAATTTTGATTAGCTCCAAAATAGTATAATACAAGAGCTTAGAAAGAGTAATTTGTAATTCAGGTTATCTACTCAGACTGGAGTAGAAGTAAAACAGAAGTTAACTGATATCATGCTTAATGTTGGAGAATTTAATATGTATACAACAGGCTGCAAAAAAGCAATGGAAAAATAAATAAAAGATAAGCAGAGCAAAACCTGGCTAACATACATACCCCTTAGACATGATGCCACACTTCCATTAGCCATAAAGGGATAGACAAGCAATCTTTCTGTTGGTGTCATGCAAAAGCCACGTAGACGAAGTAGATTTCGATGAACAGCCATGCTAATCATTTCCACCTCTGTTTGAAACTGTAACTCCCCACCTTGGGTTCGCTCCTCTTTCAATCTTTTTACTGCCACTAGGGAACCATCAGCTAAACGTCCTTTATAAACCTTACCAAATCCTCCTCTACCCAGAATGTTTTTGTTGCTAAAATTATCTGTTGCAACTTGTAGTTCACGAAGAGAAAACCTTTTGAGCTGGCCCAGATGAACTTCTGGATCCTCCTCAGCTGTAAGGAAACAGACATTAAACTGCATTCAGTACAACAACTTAATGATCAGTATACACTAATTTTTTTATAACTGACCAGGTACATCAAAGAAATGATCCTGCGGTTTCCTACGTCTCCACCAGGCAAGTGCGATTGCGGGAGCAGCAAACAGCAAAGCAGCACCAGCAGCAACTCCTCCGGCGATAGCTCCAGTGGCACTATTACCTGTATTACAGCAATTGAAAAATATAAATACATTAAGTTATTCTGTTAATGACCGGAAAAATTAAATTTTTAATCACATGCAACCAGAGCTGGTGTAAGCAATCCAGAAGAACTGAACAATCCCCTTAGTTAGGAGGAAGAAGAACCAGGTTAAGTCATTTGGGAAGTTGAAACTGTACTAAGGTCAAATCCATCAGACTCAACAGCAAATCCAATAGCAACTTTCTATTTTTCAGTTGCAAAATCGAAAAACTTAAATGATGCAATCTAGGCACAATAAGCTATAAATTTCCACAGCGACCAATACAATATCCTGCACATATGATAGTGCCGATGTATTAAAGAACGCAACTGCAGCAGGGTGAGGTTATCAGATGTGCACACCATATATTCATTTAGATTTTCCCCCAAGCATGATTGCAATAACATCCTTATATGACTAAAGCGTTATAAAATGAAGTAAAGATCGGCCAATTTACCAATGAATGGCTTTCTCTGACCATAATATCAAAAAATGAAAGGAATATAATATTAATATTCAGGTAAAAATGTCACGTGCCCGGGGAATAATGCTGGATTCCAGTATCAGTGACAAGTTTAGAAGTTAATAGGACTAAATTTGAAATCGGAGTAATCACAAACCTGAAGAAGGTGATGAATTTGGCTGAATTGGAGGAGGAGGAGAAACCGGAAGATCATTAAGATTATTGTGAGCAAAACTGCAAAAAGTAATATATGGGTTAGCAAATAAATGCAGTATTTCAGGATCCTGCGTGGTTAATAGGTTTTCCAAGACTGCTCAACTGGGGTAACTAAACAGTAACAACACACTTGTAACAAACCTGATGGGAGTGAAAAGTGAGAAGGAACCATTGACTGGAATATCTCCTGTTAGGTTATTATTTGAAAGATCCCTACATTTCACATGGCAATGTTAATTGTCAAATTCTTGCAATAAAATCATATAGGTATAATGAGGGGAAAAAGAGAACCATTTTGATGTGAAAAATTAAGAGATCGACATAAAACTCACAGGACTTGAAGCGACATAACAGTGGTTAATGACATAGGAATTGTTCCAGACAAGCTGTTATTGTTGAGACGCCTATTACACAAAACAGAAAGCTGTCATTTTTCCAAATAACCAAAAATATAATAAACTAACGAAAGCGACTAGACACATGACTAAACAAAACCCAGTAGATACACTTGATTATTGTTAACACAAATGGGGATGGAAAGCCCACTACAGCCAAATTTCCGCAAGCCCAGTTTGTATTCCAAAGTCACCGAGTGCAGACTGCCAAATATAAGGACTACCTCCAATACAGGAATTAACCAGTCTTAATTTTCAAACTAGATACAACTCATATTGGAAGAGAAGAAAAGCCAATAAGAACATGTTATGAGTTATGAACATGAGTGGCACTTATAACACAAGAATCTTGGAGAAAAGAGAAATAAAACCTAAGGTCAAATTTATACAGAGCCTAATTGATCATCAATACATCATTGTACAGCTGCTCCAAAGTACATACCCAACTAGACACTGATTACTAGTGCTCCATATTCTGGTGGATGATAGAATGTCCAAGAAGCCTCTACATGGAGAAGCCATTCACGAGACTGACCTCTTTAAAACACTTGTACTTGGCAAATGAAACTTTTACAGTTGCACTAGACTACATTAAAAGTGACAGAAGAATCTTTAAATAATTATTGCTGATTCCAATTCAATTTCAAGTGAAAATTTTATATAAACAAAGATGAAAGTTTGGAATCCACATAATATCACCTCTCAACTCAAATTAGCTGCCACCATCATCACAGTGAATTAAACCATTTTCACCAGATTTTGGAATGGACTACTTGTAACACTGCCTTACTTTGTGATTCTGTTCTTATATTTGCTTCTATCTTGCTACATTTATTGTACCTTTCCTTCTAATTTTGTTTTTCTAGTCCCATCACTTAAACAAAAGATCATGCAACACTGAAACATCCTACTCTATTCTTCATTCATAAAATAGATAGTTAAGAAGCAAAAAATCAACTTCTTATTAAGCACTATTTCTAGAACCATACTAGATATATATCCACTCTAAAACGATATGATTGGAGAAATCAAATAATGACATAATACTAACAACACCAGTCATTCTTTGGCAAGCCCAAACTCATCAAGTCAAATTTTCACCAACTATCAGTCATACTTCAAGCCCACAATTGTTTATGATGTCTTCCATTTCTACACCTCCCACCTTCTGCCCTCCGCCAACTAATGAGGTGACAATCATATTGGATGACCAGTGTTTTGCTTCCCATGACTGAGGTTTTTGGCACTTTCTTGTTTAATGGAGGAACTATCCTGAAGATTTCTTGAGGATGCCATTCAAAAAATTGATTCCTCTACTTTGGAGTCTTACATATAGTCTCACCCACCACAATTGAATTCTTTTCAATTGAGGGGAACCGATGTAAGACATCCTAAGATTTTACACACTTAGGCATAATCAAAGATCTTAGGATTTTCATCTCTCATTTTTTTTAATTTTATTCATTTCATTGTTATAATAGGATTTTAGTTTTTATTTAGTTAGATTTCCTAAATGAATAAGGAGTTTATTTCCTTGTTGAGTTAGGACTTAGGCCCTACATATAGGCCTTGGTTCAGTATTTTGCAAGGCTTGATTATTATCGATTGAATACAAATGAAAATCTCCTGCATTCTCTTTAAAAATTTTGACCTTTCTATTTCTTGTTTGATTCCCATCACATACGTTCACTATTTTTACCACTCATTTAGTTGTTAACTCAAGCACACGTGTCTAGAAAAAAAATATACAGCATTGATGAGCAGTAAAACAAAAAAGGGATCAAACCAGTAGGTTAAGCAACCTCTTTGTTTCTCCTTCTCTCATGAACTAATCGCAGCATTTACTAAACAGTAAATCTCTTACATTGTTATGCAATTTTTGAGTGTAAAATTATAATTAAGGATAAGGAAAATAATCTCTCCATCACTCTCTATGAAAAATTAAATTGAAATAGAGGCATATGGCTAGCTGTTACACAGAACACAATAGGTAAAAAAGAAAGTTTCAACAGCTCCAGGAAGCTATGGCAGGTTTAAAATTGTTTTGGTCAATCAAATCCTATTTGATGATGCTTTCAAGCTTTCACTTCTATGTTTTAAACTCAGGAAAAAAAAATTATAAATGAAATAACACCATATCACCAATAGAAAAGAAATGCTTGGTGGTTGGTGAATTTAAATTTCAAGTTGCATATATGACATGTTGTAAGCAGTGCTCTCAGCACAGAGGTAAATAGTTCACTCATAAAGTAGGCAACACAAATTTAACTCTCATTATCAATGACTGACAACTAGAGTAGATTAATGTACAAGAATCAGCAGCCAATTTGCAGAAAACTTAGTATTATGTGACTATGAATTCTAATAAAGAAAGAGATATAACGATCATAAATAACTCACTGCATCTTAATTACGCATGTATTTGTACAAAGATAAAAGAGAAAATATTGTATATGAAAAATAAATAACCTATTAGAGCTCAAAAAGACAGCCAATTATGTGATACCTTTTAGTTTACATTTTAATTATTTCCCACTATAATTGATGCAAACTTTTAAACAATTTGAAAAAGCAGGCTTTCAGTTCTGACATATATTTGGGGGGAAAAAATGATGTTTAGTAAGAATATTATATGAATTTGTAAAACTTTTTGGTTTTCACTAAATACATCAAGAACTTCAATATCCAGTCAGATTCGAAACCCAATAGGATTAAAATTTGGTAGCATAAGCAGGTAAACGTTTGATTTTACGATGCCCGATAATTAGCTTGCATAGATCTGTCTTTAGCTTTCTTATGCTTTTATAACATAAGTTCATAAAAGCAAAATGTTTCTAGTGATACCACTCAGTCAGTCTATGACAATTTGCAGAATTTATCAACAACAATTTTCTATCATACAATTGTACAGAGCTCTATATATATTCTCGCTTATGATATACATGCTTCTATCTATTTTGTCGCCTGCGATATGTCTTGCCCAATTATCTCTGTACAAAGAATTATCCTAACCACAACTCATTCTTACCATATATGTTAAAGTTAGATGCTAGGGAAACATAATTTTAACAAACATAAATTGCTTGCTCCAGTTTTTAGTCTACAAAACCGGAGCAGGTTGCCCGTCAAGAGTCACATACCAGTTTCTCTTTCTCAGACACACAAATCTATTATTCTATTGTATGTAATATGTTCCTTGTCCTTTAAGAACTATATGTAGCTTCTCCTATTTATCTGTGATTTAATAGAGATCTTTGGAACAATCAACACGGCTATACTTTGTTTTATACTTTGTAAAACTCCTAAATACAGAGAGACAAAGGATCATTTCCACTTAACTAGCAAGAAGAATAAAACTTAGTGGGTGATATACATATTTTCAAGAAGCTAGCACAAATTACTATCTCCACAATTGTTCCATTATTTTATAGAGGAACTAATACTCGAAGATTAATGAATGTACATTAAAATTAATAATGAAAAAAAAAAAAAAAAGTGCATGCATAACCAAGTTCATATCTGGAGTAGTAGCACCTGTTATGCAAACACCAGATACCATGTCATAATGCAACACTATTTCTGTCTTACAAATTATAGCTTTTTATTGATGCAATTCATAGGATTTTTACTCTTACTACTTTTTCTTGGTCTCAAGTCAACTTCTTTAAGGTCATTTCTCCTCTATCCAAATATATAAAATGTTCATCCTTTATTCCTATCTTATATCAATTTTCCTCAGAAAACCAAGGGATTTTCTGAGGACTACTGCAGTACTGACTCAAGGACATTGCTCGACTAATTACGACGGTAAATAGGTAAAACAATCTTAGGTAAAAGTCTTTGCTCATGCTTCAAAATATCTTGAACTACCAGAACTTTATACTCAAAAATGATTTTGCAAAAAATATTGAGCTTCATGTGCTCTTTGTGAATATGCAAAAACTCATCTTTTATTATTAATTTTTTCACTGGATAATAACATAAAATGTTGCATGTTTCTAATTTGATTTTGAATGTTACCATTCACCATTTATCCTGTTAACATAGCAAACCCATAAAAGTTCCTAAATCAAGTATTTAAGGATGTTCCAGATTACCTACTCAAGTTGAAGTTAGGAATGTTGACTTCACCAAGTAAATTCAATGACATCATCTTTTCTACAATGACAAGAGTGACTCAGCCATATATATTTTGAAACTTTACCTGCTTAATTATATTTTGAACTCAATTAACCAAAAATGTCTATTACTTGAGAGATTTTTAATAAATTACTTCTTAACAGTCTAGAAAAAAATAAAAATAAAAATTTAAAGAACCCCACCATTGAATCTTTTAAAATGTATTACATCAACAAATGATTTAATTTCCTCTTTTTATTTATGCACCAGATTCAACAAAATCTGATAAGTTTTGGGGGATTAAAATCCTGTTAATTTCAATTCGAAATCCTTGAACTTTCTAAACCATAAAATCATAAAGAAAAACTTACAAATCCCCTAATTTTTTTTTCCTTTACAGAAAAAAAAAAAATAAAGAAATCAATACCAAAAGATTTCAAAAAGGCCAGATACAAGCCAACGTCTAATAAGTACCCGTAGATTTGTGTCTTAAAAAAATAGTAGCTTAAATTTTGCAAGTAATACAAAAGAAACCCTTTGTATTATTTCCAAATTGATGCAACATAAAACAGCTATTCACTTCTTTGGCAACATATTGGCCCATATAATGACTAATAGCAAAGTGTACAAGTGATGTCCAGAAACACTAAAATGCTGAAAAATCAAGCAGAAATGATCTGAGAAAAAATGTAATATGAAAGATATGTGGTCATACAGGAACCGTAGTTTTGTAAGCTTGCCCAGTGTCGTTGGAATGAGACCATTTAGCTTGTTCAAATACAGATCCAAGCTCACCAAGTTTGTCAAATTTCCAAGCTCCTCAGGAATTCTTCCACTGATATTATTACTATAAAGTTCCCTGCATAAAAAAATTTTTCAACCAAATGGAAGAGCATTAGTAGAAAGAAAAGTTTACCGGAGTCACATACACTATTCTTTAAATAATTAATATCTTCGTAGAAAAACGCCATTAATTGCAAGGTATACAACACAGCCATCTTCAAGGGTGCAAAGTCTTAGACAAGCTTCAAAGACAAAAATATTAAGGATATAATTCGAAAATTCACATTCAAATTCCATAATACCAATTTAATTTTTAATTTATTTTCTTGATATTCAAAATTTCCTCAACCTGTTTATAGTTGACCAAATTATAACATATGGGCTATTTCCATTTCCATGACCTTCATAGTCAGGACAGCTACAGGGATATATAGGTGGTCCAAAGGGCATTGTATCCTTGACCTCATTGCTAAAACAAGATTCTTTTACCAATAAGTTTAATCCTTTGGATTATAAATACCTACATTGTAAGACATTATCAGGCCAGCATTAATTTGCAACAATATCTGTTAAAATAAAATAAAATGTCTGAGGGGCTATAACACTTTCTTCCACATAAAAACCACATCTGTGATGTTGCAACAATTTTGTAACTTGTTAAAAGGTTTTTGTTGACTAATACCTAATTAAGACAAGCATTATGATATTGAGATACCACTTCTCCCATAGAAATAAGTGACCGTAAATACACTTGGGGAAAGTCCAGTTTCATCAGATGGCCTAACTAAATTTAATCTGTAGAATGTTGCTGTTCTTAATAGTTGTTTTTGTTGCATTCAGTAAAATTTGAAGCACTTAGGATGTCATTTCATTGCAGGCTTGTAAATGGTAGCTTTGAAAGCAATAGCAGGTTTTCTAGTAACAAGATTTATTTTCTAACCAAATGACTGTTAACAAGGGCACCAGCCTGAACTTATAATACAGCAAATGCTCTTTGAATCATTTTTGTCTTGCAAAAACCAAAGAGGAAAAAAAAAGAATTGAAATACTCCCCATTCTAAAAAACTGAAATTGTTCGCATCAATTGCCTTTACATAGATCATAATTAACGGCAGAGAAACCATTAGGTAAGAATAAGCATAGTTAACCACATTTAACAATAGTATAAAAAATATGACTTACAAATACTGTAAATTTGGGAGCTGACCAAGCTGTGAAACCAGTACACCAGATAGATTTGCATTGCCAAGATCACTAAGACAACAAACAAATGGAAGAACACAGTCAACATACTTACACGAATTATAAAACAAACTAAAATCGGCTCCAAAACAACAGGTATTTCCACATAAACTTACACACGAGTAACACTATTTTCACTATTGCATGTAACATGAAACCAAGTGCAGGGATTCACAAGGGTAGGATCCCAACTTTGTAGAACATTGTTAGGATCAGCTAAACTGGTCTTCAAAGCGTTTAAAGCGTCACCTGTCATGCACAAACAACACAACAATCAGTTGCAGCTAAACGGTCTACAATTATCAACAGGATCGACCAAAAAACATAGCTTTTCAGTCAAGTCAACTATGAAGCTTCAGATGATTAACCAAATAATGAAATTTTAGATGCCAAATTCCAAGTCAACCCATCAATTGAAACTCTAAAATTAAGCAAAAGACAACTCAAAATCTTCTCCACGGTTACAGCGACTGTGTGGCAAGTTTAAGAGTTTCAGTTAACATCTAAAACTATTCTGAGCAAATTATAAATTTGATTCTGCAACAACCAAATGAAATGAAAACTTAAACTTTACAAAATCAATTAAGACAGAAGTTTATTTCCAAAGTCAACAGAATTAAATCACCCAAATTGATTACCTTCAGCGTTCGAAGACACCCTCAAAATCAAATCAAAAACGAAAATTGACCCAAAAAAGGCCAAGACTATCCGCTCCAATTTGTCCATCTCCAACTTTGAATGGTAAGCTAGAATTCAAAATTCCCCATCCAATCCAGGGGAGGAGAGTTGATGGAATTTTTATTGAATCCCTCAACTCATGAAATCACTTGGTGCTGACCCAGCAAGCAATTTGAGGGAAAGATTTGCGAGAATCCGTTGAAATAAAAGATGGGAATTGAAGAGGAAATGGGATTGTATTTTTATGGTGAAAGTTTTGGTTGGTGAAAATGGAGAAGAGAGGAGAAGATGTTCGAGTCAAATGGCCACTAAAGTCTAGAGTCTCCAACGTGAGTAATATTTATTTATTTATTTGATATTAAATATTAAAATTTTAGGGGCATTAATTATACTATTAGCTGAGTTGAGCTGAGCTGAGGAAAAGGCAGAAAGTACAAAACAAGTAATCGGGTCAAACACGCACGCACACGCACGCCATGCCATGCCCCCTCCTCTCTCTCTCTCTTTCTCTCTCGCGGAACTTAATTAACTACATTCTATACCATGAATGATAATTGAACCCTTTTCTTTTTAATTCGTCAACTTATTGCCATCTCTCTTTTATCATTATCATCGTAATTTTTTATGTACAGACTGATAGACCTGTTGTGATAAAGGTTTTTTTTTTTTAAGGTCTAATTTGACTGAATCTCAATAGTTAGGTTTTTCTTTTCTTTTTAAACATGGACTCATAATTTCATGTAAATGGAAAAAGTCAAATATTGGATTTTAGGTGGACCTAGAAATTTAATTGATGAGGGGGCATCAGGAACTTACCTTCAAAAATTGGAAGAAATAATCAAATATTAGATGGTGTTTTAAAAAATAACAAGTTTAATATTTTATTTGATTGCATGTTCAAATTCAACCACGGACAAAAATATCATATAAACAAACACTTAAACACGCCTATCCATTCACATGTTACGGGTTAATAGGTTGAATACGTTAACACATTAAGTTTTGGTATGTTGTGTTGAATATGTTAACTCGTTACAAGTTGATGAGTTGGATATATTAACGCATTAAAGGTTAACTGATGGTTAGATGTTAAAAAAATAATAATAATAAATTTTGATTATAGTTCAAAGCACCCCGTAAGATTTGATTATTTTCGCACATCTCCCAACTACCTCCAGTTAAATTTTTATAATGCGTTTGTTGCTTGATAATTTGATTGTAAGTACTTAAAATTTAACATAATTTTTACCATCCAATACTCTTATATAATAGCATAATTTGTTCTTTAAAGTGTCCATTGTATGTTTAGTTGCAACAGTAATTAATAGATTGCATTTAGAATCATTTTATCATGAGGAAATATAAAAGTGATGCGTTCAAAACTAGCAAGTATACTAGTCGCACAAGTAATAAAGTGATAAGTAGATATCGTTCTCACGAGGATTGATTCTAATTGAATTTGTTATTTTCCAGCAACAATAAATTTGTTGAATGATTAACTAAATAAAATAAGAATGCAAATTAAGAATAACAAAACAGAAGTTAATTTGAATGAAAGATCAATGAGAGAAATCTGGTTAAGGGATCATTCTCTGCCACAAGATATGGATTTGTGAATTAACATAGAATTGTCATCCAATTACACCATTGAAATTATCAACCGTAGATAACAACAATCTCTGTTATCCCAATCTTTCCTTACTTTGTTGTTAAATAAAACAGGCTCTTTATTTAATCTCTATCCATTAAACAACCTAGAACAAGCTCTCTAAATTTAATTCAATGGATGCATTATGAAAAGAAAGATAGGTTGATCTAAGCAATAAACACACAAGCTCGGATTATTTAACTTAGGTTATATTCTCCAATTGTAATCTCTGATCACAATTTTGCTACTAATGATTAGAAATTCAAGACAATTACGGATCAAGATTTCTAGTCTAGCAATAAATCACAACCAGATTATATTCAGTTGGCCACTCAAATACAATCAGCAAGCAATCATAAGCATTAAATATGGGAGAATACAAGCAACTTCAATTAGAGAATTGGATAACAATTCCTTACACAATCAACTTACAAAAACCATATCAGGGGCTTTGAAATCACCCTCAACCAATTCAGATTCAGTTACACATGTTTAAGAATGGTAAATACAATACAACATGGAGACATTCCAGAAAATGAAAGGGAAAGGGAAAAAATTAGCAAATTTGATGTAATTCTCTTTGGATTGTAGTTCTTCCTCTTTCCAAGCTTCCTTTCTCCTTCAAGAACTCCAGGAGATGAAAGAATTCCAGAGCTGCAGCCTCCACCACGTTCTCCCCTCTTCAACTTATGAAAATAAAACCCTAAAATATGTTTATATACTCTGCTACAGTAACTTGCTACAGTGCCTCCGTATTTAATAACATGCTATAGTGATATGTGGAATTACAAATATACACTTCTCATACCATTTTTATCATAACTTTTGGTACACTACATAAATTCGTGAACCGTAAATTTCTTCAGAAAATAGACTTCGAGAGCTTTTCAATGGTATATAGTATGTTATCCGGTTAATTGTATATCGATACAATCAACTCCGAGAAATTGGTTGACTAGCAGAGGTGGAAATGAAGGGTTTTACTCCATTTTTGGGTAAGTTGCTCCAAAACTCCTACAAACATCAAAACCACACAAAAACATAAAAATATCAAAGAATATAGCAAAGAAACATAAACGAATTGATATGAAAGTAATACATAAATAGACACCTATCAAAAAGAATATGGAAAAAGTGTCAGAGACAATTATAAAAAGAATATATGAAAAGGTAATTGAAAGAAGTTTCGAATTGGAAGAATTTGATATTTATATTTTTATGAAGAATGAGAAAGATGATGTATATGAAGTTTAATAGATTAGATTAGTATTTAAAAATTATTTTTGTCCATTTTTATTTTTATAAATAACTAATGCATACAATAAGAAGTAGTGGATTTGGGATTGGCAGGAGAGGCCCATCTCCTTGGGTCCCTTCCTAGTTTCAACAATAACAAGTACAAATATCTCAAAATTAATAATTTATTTTATCCTTAATTCACTTTTAAAAATATCCCTCATATAATTTACTTTTATAAATTATTTGCATATAATCTGATATTATTCCAAGACGTTATCATCTAACGTAACTTTAGATGATATCATGATGCTCAAAATATATATTTTTTTAAAATTATTTTACGGTCTACCAACTTGATCCTAAATCAAAATCTTACACTAAAAAATAATTATTACAAAACTATACAAATTTAAATAAATATAACTCATAATATAATTTGAAATTTGTATATTATAGGATAAAATAATTAAAATAATAACTTTTAATATTTAAATACGTCAATATTAGTTTTGTCAAAATATGGATTTGTAACTATTTCTAACATGTCAAATGGAAACACAAAGTGATAATAATATCAATAATAAGAATATTTAGGTAAAAATATTCGTTTAAGACATTTTAATCAAAACCTTTTAAAACAAACCTATAATTTATATTCATATACTCAAAGCTATTTATACTTCAATTTAATTTAGACTTATTCAGATTTAAAAAAAAAACAAAACAACACAAATGCCTCGTTAATGTGTAACTCTTAGATAGCTTTGATTTTGTATCTAAAATCTTAATAGATTTGAAATAATCAAAAGTCTGAACAGATCTTAATATATGAATGTGAATCAAATTTTTTTTAAAAAAATAAAAATCTTAATTTAAATGCCTTAAGCCAATATTTTGTGTATTTATTGATATTATTTTCAATTGAGTTTTTATTTGACATAGTAGCTAGAAATATTTACAAAACAACCCTTTCAGAAGATTAATATTGGAGTATTAGATATTATAGAATTCATAATTTTAATTATTTTATCTTAAATATTAAGATTTAATGAATTATATCGTGAGTTAGATTTATTTAAATAAAAGTAGTTGTGTAAAAGTTATTCTTTCAATTATAGGATTCATTTAGGAACAAGCTAATAACCATAAAAACAATTTGAAAAAAAAAAAATCAAAGAACCTTCATATATATAAATGAGAGATAGATAATAATGTTTTAAAATAACAAATATTAAGTTATATACAAATAGATAATAAATAAACTTTTAAAAAAAATATTTTTAGTGAATTAGGAGTAAGATCAAACATTGGATGTCTATATTCAAGTTAAATCAAAATATTTTGCATTTTCTATTTAGAAAAAATTTTTACTAATCAATCTTAAGGCAAAAGATAAATACATTAAAATATCTAATTACTTAAAAAAATTTGTCAAAGTCATACTTTAGGTTTAAAAAATAAAAAAATTTCAAGCACTCCTTAGTGTTAATACTGGTTGATATGCATTTCTGTACCATTCAACCTAATGAAGCCCAGTCCAAATAAAGAAGGTCTCTAACCCTAAATATGTACCTAAGGTTAAGTAAAGCCAAGTCACCTATATAGGGCTTATAGTAAAACCTTAATAAATTAATAACATTGTTTAAATAATAAAACCTTTTGGTCCCAACTCAGACCAATGTAGTAAATTAATAATTTTGTTAAATACATAAGATAATACTTTATTTTTTTCAAATCCTTTAAGACCCAATGATAATATAAATTTATAATTGATCAAATACATAAAATAAAAAACAATTAAATTTCATAATAGAGCATTTTTATTGACAATTCTATTTTCTTAATTCAACACTTCCCAATAAAACTCTTTCCAAAGTATATCTCTAAAGTCGTTTCTTTTTCTTTATATCTAAACTAAATTCGACTTCATCCTTTTTTTTTTTGGCAAAACAATGCGTCGCATTTACTTTACATATTTTCATGTCGTAACAAGTAATTATTTAAGGTTATAACTATTGCTTGCAATGTTATGTTTCTTTGTTTCTAAAGTGAATTCAACTTCATCCTAAATTGTTTGCAAAAGCATTCATCATATTTGGGGTGTGTGTGTGTGTATGTGTATATATATATACATATAAAAGTATACGTATATGTATGTGTGTGTGTGTTTGTGTGTGTGTGCGCGCACAATCAGTTTCACATTCAGGGTCCCATAAGTTGCTTGGATTCGAACCATTTTCTTATAGCCCTTGGATCTGTCTAAAGGTTGAAAGTAAGTTGAAAAGTTAAAACATTGAATGCCAAAATTTCTCTCCCTTAAAACCACGTATGTGGCTTTTCCCAAAAAGAAAAAAAAATCTCACTCTTGATCCGGACCGTTTTCTTACAGCACTTAAGTCAATCTAAATGTTGAGAGCAAGTTGAAAAGTCAAAACATTGAATGCCAAAAATTTTGTCCCCTAAAACCATGTATTTGGCTTTTCCTAAAAAGGAAAAAAAAATCACTCTTGTAAAGGTTTTCTCTCCACCTCTCTCTTTCTCTAGCATTGAAATCTCTGTCGACCTTGGTTTTCTCTCAGTTCTTTACCTTAAACCAGAACAACAAGCTTTGAACCTTCATCATCATTACACCATATATCTAATGAAATCAATTTGGACCATGAAAAGGGAGGAAGATATGAAGATGTTTTGTGGTTCACCATCTGACTAGTGTAGTCTTTTTGGGTGTTGTTCTGGTTCTCAATCTAGAATCACACCATTTGGTCTCAAAGACTTTGGCAAACTAGAAAAAAGGAAATTGGAAAGATGGAAAGAGGAATATTGCTATATAATGGTATTGTAGAGAGAAGATTTTGATTTGTCCTGTAAAAATGAAAAAGAAAATAAGAGTTTTATTGGCCTTCTAATGAGTTAATATGAAGAAGAAAAACATACGGTGGAGAAAGATAACTGTTTGAAGATTCAACCGAAGGGGAGGAGGGATAAAATTTATAGGAGGAATTTTGGGAAAAGTAAAGACTCTGTCCTGGTAAGAGAGAGAGTTAAGCATTTAATGTTTTATTTCATTGTTAAACCAATAGTAGTCAATGTTTAAACTTTTTAATTTGCTCTCAACTGTTAGATTCATCTAAAGGCTATAAGAAAATGGTCTGGATTCAAGCAAATTATGGATCCTAGATGTGAGACTACTCCATTAAGATAGGTGTTTTCATGCTAAAGAAATATTTCAGAAAGCCAACAGACACAATCAAGAGAACATTTGTTCTCTATATGCCTGGCCCAGTTGCAGAGATGCTCGAGGCAAAGTTGAAAGCTGATGATGCAACATATCTTTCTCTCTTCTGTCTTGCTTGCTTATATCAGTTAGCCACTAAAGTGATTCATGCAACTAGATTAGAACTTTGATAGTGTTTGGCAAAGTGGGCTTTGAAATATCAAGCGTAAGTTGCTCCATATGCACTCATTGATACTGGAGCAATTTCTTCTATAATTCATAACAACTTTCTTTCAAAATCTCTATTCATTCCTATAGTAGTTCATTTCTCATCCTCTCAATCCTTATAAGTTCTTATGTAAAATCTCCTTTACACAGTACTACATAACTCACTATACTTTATGTCACATCACTCTACTTTACAACTCATACCTTATCACTATCATCATTACACTGGACACCTCACTATCTTTACTATTATTACAAAGCATGACTTATTACATACATTATTATAACATACATTTTTACTTTTACTTTATGTTATATCAAGTCACATCTTGTGTTCACCAATGCTTCCACCGATAGGGTCCTCATTGCTTCCACTTTAATCAGTGTCATGAGCTGAAGGGAAATCTTCATACTAGGGAACTTGAGGAATTTCAGGTTCATATTCTTCAAATAGTTCTTTTGATACATGCAGTTGCGGCCAATCTTTCCAATCTTCATTTAGTTGATCCCATGGTGGTGATGGATTTGGAATTTCATTTGCCTTTCCGTATTTTCGAAGTCATTCATAATAATCATGCTGCTATTCTTGTGTTGCATCTTTATCATGGACTATTGGATATCTAGAGAATTGAAAACATTGCTTCCAAAAGGAATGTAAGAGTTGGATCTGGTACCTGGCTCACACTCTGCTTCATAATAGAAATCTATAACTGAACTAGAAGAAGTAATCTCTGAAGAAGAATTTAGAGATTTAGTCTTTGCTCTCTCTTGGTTATCCATTATCCTTATGTTGCCCTCATACATGGGTCTTACTACAAAAGGAGAATAGAGATAAACTTTTCGGTGAAAAAAGCTCTTAAACATACCGCACAAAAGTTTTGGATCTATATTACTTCATACTAGATAGCTTTAATTGAACATTAGCTTCTAAATCAGAAATTGTAATTTATTAGAATGATAAAATTCAATCGATGGCAGAACTAAACTGAGAGAACTTTATTATTTTGAACCTTACTATTCAACTCCTTTTAGGAGGGAAGGCTCTGATATCGTTAAAATAGTTCAAAGATAAAGCTTTAATGCCATTAAGATAGGTTTTTTCACACTAATGAAATATTTTACATTGATATCCAAATCTACTTAATACAAGACTATCATATCCTTTATGTAGATATGACAAGGATACTATTGTAGGATACTTCTTTATCTGTAAGGAATCTCCTTTACATGATACTATATGACTCACAATACTTTATGTCACATCACTTTACTTTATAACTCATACCTTATCATTATCATCATTACACTAGACACCTCACTATCTTTATCATTATTACAAAACATGACTCACTACATACATTATTACAACATAAATTATTACTTTTACTTTATGTTACATCAAGTCACATCTTGTCAGTTGTTTGCGAGAGATTTGATATCCTATTCTTAAAGATTTGTCTCTTAAAAAGAATGGCGATATCAAAGATTTATTCAAAATAGGAAGTCATGATTTTGGCAAGTTAGAGTCAAAGAGCAAGATCGATACAAAACTTTCATGGTGCCACATGGACACTATGAATGGAATGTCATGCCTTTTGGTGTTAAGAATACTCCTTCAAAATGCCAACATTGCGTGGATGAAATGTACAAAGATATAGTTAAATTTTGTCTTGTAGAAATTAATGACGTTCTTATCTTTAGCAATAACGAAGAAGATCATATCAAGCATCTCAAACAGTTTAAAGATTTAACTTTTGAGTATGGCTTGGTATTATCTAAAAGAAAGATATCGATAGGAATCTATGAAGTATACTTCTTTAGATTACACATCAAAGATGGCTATACTATACCAATACCACATATTGTTGAAACAGTGTTCTTGTTCACAAATGAGTTGACAAGCAGAAAAATGATTCAACACAATTTTTGAGAATTATCAATTATGTAGAAGATTACATCAAGAATCTTTCAAGATACAAAAGCTAGATCTCCAAGCATATAAAAAAGGGGGCACTAGCTTGGTCAAATGAAGCCACTCAAGCAGTGATTGACTTAAAGGAGAAATGTCGGTCAATTCCACTACTGAAGATTCCTAAAAAAGGCCAGGTAATTCCACAGACAGATGCAAGCGACAAATTTTCAGGAGCAATGCTACTTGAACAGGAAGGAGATCATAGGCGCATCTATACCTATAAATCTGGAAAGTTCACAAATGCACAACAACATTATCCTTCTTCCAAAAAAGAAGTCCTAGCAGTTCTCAATGCTATAAAAAAGTTTCAATTTTATCTTTTAACTAAAGAATTTGTAGTATAAACTTGCTACAAATATTTTGAAGGATTTCTAAGAAAAAAAGAAGGAGAAATTGCATATCCACAGCTTGCGATGGTCTAAATCTTTATCCATATTCAAGTTTATAGTTCGTCACATTAAAGGAGATTCAAACGTGGTAGCAAATTTTCTTTCCAGACACATTTCCCAGACCGATCTAGGTAATCTCAATAGCTTCTAGTTCTTCTAAACCTAATATGTTGGGAAAAGAAGTTTTGACAAAAGACATGAAGGACTCGATAAAAGAAAACTTCCTTCGACTATTAAGAAAGACAAAAGCAAAACTATCATTGAAGAAATCAATGATCCAAATGATTTTCAACAATTCTATTCAAATTTGCCTCCAGATATCAAAACAAAGATTGAAGATCTTGTGTTCTATGCTAGTGATTATCCTGAAAAGTCTATCATAACATATGAAAGAATTTGGGATCTCTTGGATCAATGTATGATATATCCTAGCACTAAAACAAAAAAAAATTTATGTTGCTTTTGCCTTCACCAAACCCTAATCAAGTCTTTGAAATGGTATACTCGATTGCTTCGGATTTCCATGTAGTTCATGATGAAGATACCAATTGGGGTCATTCTGTAATATCTTAAACTTCATCTCTTACATACTAGACCTACTGATTATTGTTCAATTTGTATCTAGTAGGTATGGTATTTGATCATGTATTGATTCAAAGAAGCAGAAGGTATAATCCTAGTAGATGGTTTGATCAAATGTTCTCTCCAATTTTTGAAGATCTCTTGACTTTAACGCTCAAAAGTGGATTTCAAATAGTCTACAAAATGGTAATCAATTGTTAGCTAAAAGATATAGGGAAGAATGTGACAGTCATTAATTGAGCCAATTATCCATGATCACATGAGTGATGATGTTCATACTTGTTAGGAAGGATGTTTACATGCTAGAAAAAAAAATTAGCAGAAATCTATCAGATGCCACTTCTCTACTGTACTCATTATCTTATTTCAGATAATGTCCTGAACTCTCCAGATCTTTTTTACAAACAAAGGATCAAGAATCTAAAGCTCATGAATGATAGTTCTTATGAAGATGCAATTCAAGAATATCAGCATGATTATCATGAGAAGCTTAAAAAACAAGGAAGGACAAATAAAATTCTGAATCCTTCACCACCATAGGATCAACTAAATGAAGATTGGGAAGATTGGCCACAACTGCATATGTCAGAAGAACCATTTAAACAATATGAACCTGAAATTCCTCAAGTTCCCTAGTATGAAGATTTTCCTTCAGATAATGATACTTATTAAAGCAGAAGCAAGGTGGACCTTACTCGCGAAAGCATTGGTGAAGACAAGACATGACCTGATGTAACATAAAGTAGAAGTAATAATGAATGTTGTAATAATGCATGTAGTGAGTAATGCTTTGTAATAATGATAAAGATATTGAGGTGTCTAATGCAATGATGATAGTGATAAGGTAATATTGGAAGTTGGGTTATTCAAAAGCTAGATTTAACATAGTTTGGCCCGAGGATAGCTAATCCCTTATACAGATGCAAGCGATAAATTTTGGGGAGCAGTGTTACCTCTAGTGCATTTGTTGCTTTAAAATAAATCTCCACTAGCAGCTGAGAAACGAACTACTGTAAGAATGAATAGCGATTTTGGAAATGGGCTAATCACAGAGACCCTCTCTTGGTTTTGGCTTAATTTCATGCATATTCATTGTTTACCATTTATAATCATTGGATACCCCTCACTTTTAAGAAATACATCAGAGAGCACCCTTCCGTCAAATACACTGCACTTACCAAAATACCCTTCAAAATTTTTTTGAAAGCCAAATTCTTATTTGATTTTAATATGTACAAACTTTATTATTTATTATAACATAACATTAGTTTTAAGAAATTAAACTTTTTCAACATTCAAGTTATAAAATGACTTTTATTAATCATAAAATTAAAAAAAATTATTTTTTCTTCCCCTTTACCCATCGTTCATCTTTTCTCTCGGCTCTCTCTCATCTTCGCTTCCTCCTAGGCTCACTGCCACTCCTCAACATCGTCCACCCTAAGTCTGGCACCTTTCCACCATTTCCCAACTGTGGTTCTGCCATTTCCAAGCTGGAAAACCTCTTCCACCTCCATCTGCCTCCCCACTTTATTGCTCCACCACTAATCTCCTCTCTCCACCAAATTGCGCCACCATCCACCGCGATTCACCTTTCATCTTTCTTCCGGCGATTTTCTTCCTTCCTAAACCCGATTTTACCTCTCCTCCATTTCTTGGCAGCTCTCTCCTCCTAAACCCGATTTCACCGATAGCTTTTTCCATCTCCTCCTAATTTAGTGAGGCACACCGGTCTGGGAGTTAGGTGGTGTTAGGATTTGGGTTTGATTGCTATTGGGGTGTCAACAACATTTTGGAATTGGCAGTAATTTATTGGATGCTGCTGTAATGGTGGTTGTTGCTGTGAGTTTTACTGCAATGGTAGGTTGGATATAAGTTGTGCTTGAGCGGTAGAAGACTAATCTATAGCTTAAGTATTGTTGTTGTTGACTTCAAATATAAATGAACTTGTAGCCTGGTGGTAGAGCAACGCTTGTAAAAGCTTTGGTCTCAAGTTTGAGTTCCAGTCTTATAAAATTTAGTTTATTTTATATATTATTGACTGTATATTATTAAATGACCATTATGCCCCTTAATATTTAACATAATTACAAATATTTAACACAATATTTGATGGAAGGTTGCTCTCTGATGTATTTCTTAAAAGAGAGGGGTATCCAATGATTAAAAATGGTAAACAGTGAATATGCATGAAATTAAGCCAAAACCAATAGGGGGTTTGTGTGATTAGCCCTTTTGGAAATGGGTATGGAGAGAAAATCCGTTACCATATTTGACTCTCCTTTGATGTGGCGAACTGTAAACTTGAATATAGATAAAGATTCAGAGCATCTTGCAAGCTATGGATATGAAATTTTTCCTTCTTTTCTCCTTAGCAATCTTTTAAAATATTTGTCGTTAGTTTCTATTATAAATTCTTCAAGAGAGATAAAATTAAAACTTTTTTATGGCATTGAGAACTGCTAGGATTTCTTTGTTGGAAGAAGGATAATGTTGTTTGGGATCTTTAGTGGGGAAATGACTGACATTTCTCCTTTAAGTCAATCAAATATATTATGTCATTGTACACATCACCCATGCAATTTTGGTATTTTGAATGAGAATTCTTGATCAAAAATTAAATCTTTGAATTGTTTGAGATACTTGTTGTTATGCATATGTCAACTATCTAGATTTATAGGCACAAATGCGCCTATGATCTTCTTCATGTTCAAGTAGCACTGCTCGCCAAAATTTGTCGCTTGCTGATGCGTTCGAAACTAGCAAGTATACTAGTCGCACAAGTAATAAAGTGATGAGTAAGATATCGTTCCTACGAGGATTGATTCTAATTGAATTTGTTATTTTCCAGCAACAATAAACTAAATAGGGGGGGGGGGGTTTCGTTGATTGATTAACTAGATGAAATATTAATGCAAGTAAAGAATAACACAATGTAAACTTAATTGAAGTGAGAATTAATCAATGACAAAAATCCGGTTAAGGGATCATTCTCTGCCACAAGATACGGATTTGCAAACTAATTGTAGAATTGTCATCCAATTATACCATTGAAATTATCAACCGTAGATAACAATAAGCTCTGCTACCCCAATCTTTCCTTACTTTGTTGTTAAATAAAACATGCTCTTTATTTAATCTCTATCCATTAAATAACCTAGAACAAGCTCTCTAAATTTAATTCAATGGATGCATTATGATAAGAAAGATAGGTTGATCTAAGCAATAAACATACAAGCTCGGATTATTTAACTTAGGTTGTATTCTCCAATTGCAATCTCTGATCACAATTTTGCTACTAATGATTAGAAATTCAAGACAATTACGGATCAAGATTTCTAGTCTAGCAATAAATCACAACCAGATTATATTCAGTTTGCCACTCAAATACAATCAGCAAGCAATCATAAGCATTAAATATGGGAGAATACAAGCAACTTCAATTAGAGAATGGGATAACAATTCCTTACACAATCAACTTACAAAAACCATATCAGGGGCTTTGAAATCACCCTCAACCAATTCAGATTCAGTTAAACATGTTTAAGAATGTGGTAAATACAATACAACATGGAGACATTCCAGAAAATGAAAGGGAAGGGAAAAACTTAGCAAATTTGATGTAATTCTCTTTGGATTGTAGTTCTTCCTCTTTCCAAGCTTCCTTTCTCCTGCAAGAACTCCAAGAGATGAAAGAATTCCAGAGCTGCAGCCTCCACCACGTTCTCCCCTCTTCAAGTTATGAAAATAAAACCCTAAAATGTGTTTAAATACTCTGATACAGTAACCTGCTACAGTGTCCCGTATTATACATGCTACAGTGATTTGTGGAATTACATTTCTATACTTCTCACACTGTTTTGATTATAACATTTGGTACACTGAATGGATTCATGAACCGTAAATTTCTATAGAAAATAGACTTCGAGAGCTTTCCAACGGTATATAACATGTCATCGGGTTCATTGTATATCAATACAATTAAATCCAAGAAGATGGTTGACTAGTAGAGGTGAAAATGAAGGGTTTTACTCCATTTTTGTGCAAGTTGCTCCAAAACTCCTACAAACATCAAAACCACACAAAAAACATAAAAATACCAAGGAATATAGCAAAGAAACATGGACGAATTGATATGAAAATGATATATAAATAGACACTTATCAAATTCCCCCACACTTAGACTTTGCTAGTCCTCGAGCAACTAAAATGATACGAAACAAACTAAACCGAAACAGAATCAAAGAAAAATTAAAACACACAAATGCTTCAACTTACAAATAGGCCTCAAAGATTGTACTTAATTATAACCCAAGGAAAACTTCAAAATAATGCACTTGATCAAGAATTTATCTCAAAGATTAGTTTCGCTTCACTTCAATTCCTCAAGTGTGTGTGTGTAGAGCCATTCTCACCTAATCACTTGTAACCCGGATGAGTTTATGCAAAAAAATGAATCATATTTAATATTGAAGATGTGTGTATAAATGAACTCCATAGGCCTGCTTTTCAAGTCACTCTCCACTAATGTAGACATGCACAACACCAAGGATCAAGTAGGACTTTATTAAGCTTGTAACGTTGGCTTGGGTGAAGGTATGATAAAGGATAATAATTTGGCTCAAATCACCCACAAACACATAAATCATTCAAGACTATGTAGAGCTCAACCTTATAACATAACTTCATTTCAATTCACCAGGTTACACCCCCAAACTTATTTAGAACACTCAATCTTTTTTTTTTTTTTCAGAAAACAAAAGAAAACAACACCCCCACACTTTGTTGTTTCATTCTTTTTAAGAACATTAAGGGTATAGATCTCTTATTCTTCTTCTTTTGTTCTTTTTTTTCTTCTCTTTTTCTTTTTTTTTCTTTTTTTTTATTACACTTCCCCTCCCCCACACTTAAACAACACATTGTCCTCAATGTGTAAGTACGTGGACAAGAAGTACAGATTGGCTTTCTTTCTTTTTTTTTTTTTACAAACACAATAGAACTCACTTGCATTGCTCATGACACAACCCAACCTCCTCTGACTTCCCAAAACCAGAACAGAGCTCGAAATGTAATCGTGAATGATCTACATGCTCATGGGTAAGGGATAAACTGTTTCAGAAAAAAAATTCATTTGAGATTAGGAAATCTTTTAGTGAGTTAACAAGGAAAAAGGCTTACAAAGGCTCAAAGGGGTAACTATGGATCAATTTTAGTCAAGGGTGGCTATTAAGGCTCAAACGGTCCAAAGATGGCCTAAATCATTTCCCTAATGTTGCACAGTCTAGGATTTCGCCTCGAGTAACCATCAAACAAGTTCTAGAATTCATCGAAATCTGAAGAAACACTTAAATTACATAAACTTTCTCTAAGTAAACAAATAACTCAGTGATAATGGCTTAGTGCTCAATGTTGCGCAAGGAATCAAAGGCAAAGTAAAAACCAATATACATTTCAAGCACACAGATCCATGCATCATTTATCATTTTCTAAGAGTTATTCTCAATTCAATCATCGCTTTATCATCGACCCACAAAATGCAAGAAAAGAGGTACGTGGCGTTGTTACACCTGAGTCAAGATTGTATATTTCAACAATCCTTAAGACCAATAGCCCGCAAACTTAAGGTTTTCAGCCTATATACCTTTATTATGAGTGAACAAAATAAGAAACAAGACACTTCAAATAACAGGAAATAAACCAACCACAAATTTATTTAAGTAGAATGCGTTTCAAGGGTTAAAGAAACCCCATATTCTGCCATTCTCAAGCTTTTCCACAATTTTTTTTATCAGAACTGATAAAGACAAAAAAAAAACACATAACAACTCTAAATTACATAAACTAAACCTACTCATAAAATAACAAAGTCCAACAGTTAGGAAACAAAAACAAGTTAGTTAGAATGGGTCTAAAAAGTTTAGAAGTTAGCCTCCTTGTTCAGCCATTATGGATTAAAGAGATCCAGAATGCGTTTCAAGAGGACTTAAACTTTTTAAGACACCACTCTAAAAGGCAAGATTAGAAAATATTACCTGGAACGAAAGAAATAACCTGAAAAAGCTCAAAAGAAATAACATGAAAAATCTCAAATAAACACAACAAAAAGAAAGCAAACAAAAGTGAAGCAAACCAGTAGATAAAGATTACAGACTTAGCGTTAAATCCAGTTTACGCCTTTTATTGCCTTCCGCAAACCAATCTATCCGAGCTATTGTTGGATCAAGCGAATAGACGAATGCTTGTAATTTGTCAATTAACTCCCCTGCAGTTGAAGCTGTAACCAGGATTTGCCTCGCCGACGGTGAGATGAAGTTTTTTTCTACAGCTTGATCAAGAAAGGACAACAAACCATCCAAAAAATTATTAACATTTAACAAACCAATGGGTTTCTGATGGATGTTTAGCTGTGCCCAAGAGGTGATTTGAAATATCTCCTCTAATGTACCATAACCACCGGGCAAAGCTATAAATGCATCAGATTTAATGACCATATGTGCAATACGCTCATGCATGCTAGAGACCTGTAACTCTTCCCCCATTGTGTTGCCTATGATATCTCGCACAGCTAGTGGTTTAGGGATAATGCCGAGAACTTTACTCCCTCCCAGGGATGCAGCTGTTGACACACACCCCATTAACCCAAGACTACCCCCTCCATAAATCAAATGAATACCCCTCGCAGCTAATGTCCTACCAAGATCAAGAGCTGTTGTTGTAAACTCTCCATATTTACCAAATTGCGATCCACAAAATACGCATATATTTTGGAATCGCCGAATTGGTGTTTTCTCCATTTCTAAAAGTGCTCTAAACTTGTGTAAGACAATGATGCACGTTAGATATTATGCGATTCAAGTGCAAGACAGATTATAAAATGACATTTGAAAATATGCAAAATGGATATATACACACGTAAAACTCTCAATTTGACACATGGGGACATAATTTTGGTGGGGGTTGCTCAATGCAGATTTATCGCCCTAAGATTTGAAAAAAAATGAGATATGTTTTCGGCGGGGTTTGACAAAACCTACACACTTGTCTCCCACGTGAAGCATGAAAAATGGAAATATACTTTCGGCGGGGTTTGACAAAACCGCCACACTTGTCTCCCGCGTGAAGCATGAAAAGTAAAGATATACTTTCGACGGAGGTTGACAAAACCTCCACACTTGTCTCCCACGTGTGCTTATGTCATGGGGTAGTCATATGGTTTGTTGAAAAGAAAACTTGAAATTAAAACAAACAAAATCAACAAACAGCAACAACACAAAAAGAACATTGATAATCAGATCAAACGAAACAAGAAAAAAAATAAAATTCAACAACAACAACACACATTCAAATATACAAGTAATTGTGATTATGGCTCACATCTTCCTCTGGTTTTACGTCCAGTAATGGCTGAAACGCCTTCTATGAGTCGAGGATTTGCTTCCCATCCAGTTTTCTTATAAAATGGCAAACAGGGTCGTTTTTAGTCAGATTCCCTAGACTATAACACTGCAATTCATCACGAAATTGTGTCCATAGATTAAGCAATTCACGCTGAACAAGTCCACAAGAATGTGACTCAAGAGTTAATAAAACAGTATCCAGCGACTCATTACTCAGACCATTCTTAATAAATGACAGTTTATCTTCTCTATTTCTGGACACAAAACCTAATGAACGACAAGTCTGGTTACAATTCCATCTAGCACATTTATAACATACTTGTAACCTCTTCGCTCTTCGCCTCTTGGCGTAGTATCTTTTTCCTAGACCAGGCATATATTTTGCGAGATTAATGTCAGGCTCACCTGACAATCTCACCTTGGTTTCAATAAGCCATCGGATATCCGCAAGCACATTTAGGAGCATTAATGCCCAAAGTCTAGTCATCCGTACTTTATAAATTTTAAACATAGCATTTTGAGGAAGTGAAGGGAAATATTTACGAAGGTTCGACAGAAAGATATCGGCATCCATTGGAGAGAAGAAAAGGAGAGATATTACCGAAAATGCGATTGAGTCTGTTCTTCTCCGAGATATGCACGTTTCAAACCTTCGGGCAATGGTTTCAGTTCCCGTTTGGGTGTTTCCTCAAGTTGTTGTACAAAAGAGTTCGAAGTACAGAATAATCAAATTAAACAAAAGGAAGGGAAAGAAAAGAGCAGAAACGAAACTGAAGACACATAAAAGAGATAACAACACAATAGCAAACAAAAGTCAAAAACAAGTAAAAAAAATAAAAACAAATGAGACAGATGGCAAAGAGAGATAAAACATGATCAATTTGATGGCCTACAAAGGAATCTCCTCGAGACACAAAAATCGATCATTATTACCTTATTTTATTTTTCTTTTCTTTTTTTAATTTATTTTGTAAAAACATTGGATTGCCTCCTAATAAGCGCTTGGTTTAACGTCCTCAGCTCGACGTTGGTTCCATCATGGGAGGATCCAATCTCCGCTGTGCTTCACTAATGGGCTTGGATCCTTCTTCTAACATGATACGGTCCATACATATGGCTGGGCCTTGGATGTCAGCAGTCATCCACCCAATAGCTATTTTGTGATCTCTAAGTACTCGAATGCATTTCTCTTCTTGTAGTGGTGCAAGGCCCATTTCTATTGTAACTGGCAAAGGATCTTTGTCACCCAAGAACACATGCTTCAAATAATCTGGAAGTGGCTTAAGCTCCAAGTTATTGGCTTTCATCACAGAAGGAAGAAGTTTCTCATTAGATAAAGGCAATTCAATGTACGAAACATCATACCTGTTTGTGGTTATAGCTATAGTCTCATCTAAGTATGCCACAGCTTCCTCCGTTTCTTTGGACACTTGTATAAAAATTCTTGATTCCTTAGAATTTTCTGTCCCTATGTGCTCACTAATAGCTACATCCAATCCATTCTTATGAGTTAACTCAAAATGTTGTTGTGGCAAAGAATCAATAAAATCAACTGCAAAAACAGAATGCAAGTCACTAGGGTACCTCATTGCCTCAAAAATATTGAAACGGATCACCTCGCCATCAAACTCCATGGTAAGAGTGCCATCATGAACATCAATCTTCGTTCGGGCAGTTTTCAAGAATGGCCTCCCCAAAAGAATCGGTGTTGGATTGGGAGATGTCTCATCCTCCATTTCCAGAACATAGAAGTCTGCTGGAAAAACCAATTGATTTACCTGCACAAGCACATCTTCCACAACTCCCTTGGGATATGCATTAGAACGATCAGCAAGTTGAATGGTAATACCAGTTTCCGCAAGAGGTCCAAGATTTAAAGAAGCATAAATAGAATATGGCATGACATTAATAGATGCTCCTAAATCTAACATAGCTCTTTCAAACTTGGTATTACCAATGGTGCATGGAATGGTAAATGTACCTGGATCTTTGCATTTGGAGGAATTTTTCTTTGTAGTACAGCTGAAACATTTTCTCCCACACTTACTTTCTCATTTCCTTTCAACTTTCTCTTGTTGGTGCATAACTCCTTGAGAAATTTTGCATAACGAGGTACTTGCTTGATAGCATCCAGAAGTGGTATATTTACCTCGATCTTGCAAAAAGTCTCCAAGATTTCCTGCTCTTGTTCCTACTTCTTTGATTTTGCAAATCTGCTAAGAAAAGGTGGAGGAGTAACATAAGAAGGAATGGGAGTTTCAAGATTTACCTTAGTAGATGATGTTTTATTCATGGTGGAAGTGGTGTCATCCCCTTCATCAGTTTGTGATTTCTTTAGTGGAATGTCTAATTGCTTTCCACTTCTCAAAGTTACCGCACTAGCATTTTCACTTGGATTGATCACTAGCTGAGAAGGTAATTTTCCTGAGGTTTGGCTCTCAAATTTGCTCATGTTAGCAGCCAATTGTCCCATCTGATTTTCCAGGTTTTGGATACTTGCCCTAGTTTCCTGCTAAAATTGCATTATGTCAGTGGCAAGTGCTTTAACAATATCCTGGAGAGACATACCTGAATTTTGTGAAGCTGGTTGTGGTGCTGGATGTGGCATTGTTGGTGGTTGCATTTGAAATGGTTGCTGCACTCTAGGTTGATTGAAACCTTGTGGCCGATTTGGTATGGCATTTGGGACGATTGGTTGATGATTCCTGTAACTAAAATTGTGGTGATCTATCCATCCAACATTGTAAGTATTAGAGAAGGGGTCATACCTTTGCCTTGGTTGTCCTTGAAATCCACCTATGGCATTGGCTTGTTCCGTATCTCCTTCTTGCAAAGTTGGACACATGTCGGTAGGATGGTCCGTGGTAGAACACACTCCACATACATAAGATTGCTACATATGTCCTACAGCCATTTTTTTTACAAGAGAGGTAAGTTTAGAAAGTTGCTGTTCAGTGTTCGGAGTACTTACCTCATTTACTCTCCTTGGCAGTTGTGACTCAAATTGGTTGCTGAATTGTTGGGAGTTCGCTGTCATGTCGCTAATCAAATGCCTTGCAACTTCCGGTGTTTTATTAACTAGTGCTCCACCACTAGCAGCATCAATGATACTCCTTTCCATTGGTAGAAGACCCTCATAGAAATATTGAATTATGAGTCCATCACTAATTTGATGGTTTGGACAGCTAACACATAACCTTTTAAATCTCTCCCAATATTCATTAAGTGATTCTCCATTGTGTTGTCGAATGTCACAAATGTCTTTTCTAATGTTTATAGCTTTCGAAATGGGAAAATATTTCTCTAAAAAGAGTTTACTTATCTCATTCCACGTGGTGATGGTACCCGGTGGTAGATAGTATAGCCAATCTTTCGCCGAATCTGCTAACAAGAATGGAAAAGCTCTCAATTTTTTTGCTCTTCAGACACGCCAGTTGGCTTCATATTTGAGCATACCACATGAAATTCTCTGAGGTATTTGATAGGATCCTCTCCTGCAAAACCATGAAATGTAGACAAGAGATGAATTAGTCCAGATTTAAGTTCAAAATCTACCTCAAGATTGGTATTTATGCACAGCGGTTGTTGATCGATAATTGGTGCCGCTAACTCCTTAAGAGTCTGATTGTTTTGCATCGCCATTACTTCCGATTAAGAGTTGATTGAATTGCAAGAAGATGGGAGGGAAGTATGTAGTGCAAGGTCAAATTCTGGAGGTGGAGTTGAAATTGACCGATTTAGTCTTAAATTCGAGGATTGGAGAAACTCCTTAATTCGCTTAAGTCTTTGGTCCGCTTCTCTCTCGGACATAAAAGCCTAAACACAAACAATCAGAAAAATAAAAATCAAGAATTATCAGTAAAGACAGAATAACAAATCGATTAGAAAATCAATCCCCGGCAACGGCGCCAAAAACTTGATGCGTTCGAAACTAGCAAGTATACTAGTCGCACAAGTAATAAAGTGATGAGTAAGATATCGTTCCCACGAGGATTGATTCTAATTGAATTTGTTATTTTCCAGCAACAATAAACTAAATAGGGGGGGTTTCGTTGATTGATTAACTAGATGAAATATTAATGCAAGTAAAGAATAACACAATGCAAACTTAATTGAAGTGAGAATTAATCAATGACAAAAATCCGGTTAAGGGATCATTCTCTGCCACAAGATACGGATTTGCAAACTAATTGTAGAATTGTCATCCAATTATACCATTGAAATTATCAACCGTAGATAACAATAAGCTCTGCTACCCCAATCTTTCCTTACTTTGTTGTTAAATAAAACACGCTCTTTATTTAATCTCTATCCATTAAATAACCTTGAACAAGCTCTCTAAATTTAATTCAATGGATGCATTATGATAAGAAAGATAGGTTGATCTAAGCAATAAACACACAAGCTCGGATTATTTAACTTAGGTTATATTCTCCAATTGCAATCTCTGATCACAATTTTGCTACTAATGATTAGAAATTCAAGACAATTACGGATCAAGATTTCTAGTCTAGCAATAGACAATACCAGATTATATTCAGTTCAAATACAATCAGCAAGCAATCATAAGCATTAACTATGGGAGAATACAAGCAACTTCAATTAGAGAATTGGATAACAATTCTTGCACAATCAACTCACAAAAACCATATCAAGGGCTTTGAAATCACCCTCAACCAATTCAGATTCAGTTACACATGTTTAAGAACAACATAAATACAATACAGAGAAATTCCAGAATTGAAAAGGAAAAGAAAAACTTAGCAAATCCTTTGAAAATCTCCTTTGTAGATGAATCTCCTTAGAATTGTAGTTCTTCCTCTTTCGAAGCCTTCTTTCTCCTTCAAGAACTCCAAGGGATGAAAGAAATCCAGAAATGCTGCCTCCAACACGTTCTCCCCCCTCCAAGTTATTCAAATAAAACCCTAAAATGTGTTTATATACTCTGCTACAGTAACCTGCTACAGTGTCCCGTATTATACATGCTACAGTGATTTGTGGAATTACATTTCTATACTTCTCACACTGTTTTGATTACAACTTTTGGTACACTGAATGGATTTATAAACCGTAAATTTCTCCAGAAAATAGACTTCGAGAGCTTTCCAACGGTATATAACATGTTATCGGGTTCATTGTATATCAATACAATTAAATCCGAGAAGATCACTGACTAGCAGAGGTGAAAATGAAGGGTTTTACTCCATTTTTGTGCAAGTTCCTCCAAAACTCCTACAAACATCAAAACCACACAAAAACATAAAAATACCAAGGATTATAGCAAAGAAACATAGATGAATTGATATGAAAATGATACATAAATAGACACCTATCACTTGCATCTGTTAGCAGGATTAGCTGGCCTTTGTTAGGAATCTTCAATGGTGGAAGTGACCGACATTTCTTCTTTAAGTCAATCACTGCTTGAGTGGCTTCACTTGACCTGATCAATTTGATTCTACATTAGATGGAGCAATCCCCTGGTGGTGAAGGATTCAGAATTTCATTTGTCCTTCCAGAATTTCATTTGTCCTTCCCTATTTTTGAAGCCATTCATGATAATCATGATGATATATCAGAGCCTTCTCTTGCAAAAATGAGTTGAAGAGTAAGGTTCAAAATAATAAAGTTCTCTCAGTTTGGCTCTACCGTCGGTTGAATTATATCATTTTGATATCTTAAAATGTCTGATTAAGAAGTTAGTGTTCAATTAATGTAGTCTCACATCTGGGATCCCGTAATTTGCTTTTTTACAATTTTTAGATCAATCTAAAGGTTCAGAGCAATTTGAAAAGTTAAAACATTAAATGCCAAAATTTCTCTCCCTTAAAACCACGTATTTGGCTTTTCACAAAAAGAAAAAAAAAAGCATCTTACTCCTGTAAAGTTTCTCTCTCCACCTCTCTTTTTCTCTAGCATTTAAATCTCTGTCTACCTTAGTATTCTCTCAGTTCTTTACCTTAAGCCAGAGCACCAAAGCTTTAAACTTTCTCCATTGTTACACCATATATCCAATGAAATCGGTTTGGTCAATGAAGAGGGAGGAAGATAGATACATGTTTTGTGGTTCACAATTGGACTTGTGTAGTCTTTTTGGGTGTTGTTCTGGGTCTCAGTCTAGAATCACACACTTTTGGTCTCAACGACTTTGGCAAACTGGAAAAAAGGAAATTGGAAAGATGAAAAAGGGAATCTCTCTAAATAATGGTATTGTAGAGTGAAGATTTTGATTTGTCCTCTAAAGATGAAAAAGAAAATAAGAGTTTTGTTGGCCATGTAATGAGTTAATGTGAAGAAGAAAAACAGATGATGGAAAAAGATAACTCTTTGAAGATTCAATTGAAGGAGTTATTTAAGGTTATAACTATTGCTTGAAAGACCTCTTCCAAGGAAACAATCGGTAAAACACAACAATCAGCTTATCATGACCATCATTAACAAGCGTATTTGTTACCTCCTTGAATAATCTCTTTCTCAATAGACAATTCTATCATTGTCTCATTTTCACTAACATAAAACTCTTATTAAATTATTAAAAATTTATTTATTGATAAATTAATATATTATTAATTTATCAATAAGTAAATAACCTTTTTAAAATAATATTTTTTTTTAGTCCTAGCAATATTCATTTATAGAAGTTTTACTATATTTGTTAGTTTGGTTGGCATTAGATAAAACAATAGGTCTCGTCAAGCTTAAATGTCTTTTCTAAATTAAGACTTTAGGAGGATTTTGATCATAATACAATATTCAATATTCGATTGTTATAATGAGGATCTCTTTTAAAATACCAAAAGGTAGGAAAAATTTTATTATTCAGTGCTAATATTTACCTCCCACTATTGAACTAAACAACTCCCATTTTTAATACTTTTCTTAATTACAAATTTATCCTTAATTGCAACTACTTAAAAACCAATATTAATATGGAGATTAACCATTTATAGAATTGTTTTCTTAAATCTTTTCACACCCACATACTTTAAATCATATATAACCCATTTTTAATTTAAGAAAAAAACTAAAAAAATACTTAGAATTTCTTAAGCACCCCATATTCATGTATTATTTTATATAATATATGTGTATTTGTTTTGTATTCTTCCAAATAGATAAGGAACAACCCCATTTTTTACTTTTAATTGCAAGTATTTCTTATAAAATAAAAAAAATAAAACTTTCTATAAACTTGATTTGCATCATTGTGAAATTATGGTGCATCTAAAACATTATGAAATTTTTTGATAGATTTTGATTACTTTTAGTTTGACCTCTAATTTTTCAATCCTAACTTAAAACCAATTAAAAAGAGATTTTACAAAAGAATTAGAAAAGAAAAAAGATAATCTACATCAGATGCTTAAAAGAAAGAATTTTTTTATATATATTAAAAATATGATAATTGAATTAAGAAATATAGTTAAAGTAATGTATTAATGGGTGTTAAGGAAAAAAATAATTTAGAAAGAATAATTCATAAGTGAAGGATAATACTGAAATTATATATAGTGTTGTTAGAAAGATTTTTCTTATATTTTAGATAGGATATTATTGATGCTGAAAAATCGCACCACTAATAGCCCGACACCTGTCCTAAAAGGACTAGTGAAGCACTACAAGATTACTTGATAGTCACTTAAGAATTAGATTGCATGATCCTTTATGGTTGTTCGCTTCTGAGGAGATTGAATGGAGTCATTGGAAATAACCGAACCTTCCTTCGCCTTTACCTAGACGAGAGCCATTAGTTGCAAAATAGAGAAACAGGTCAGAGGGCACTAGAGGAGCTCGGTGTGCCCCCTTTGATGCTCAAGTCAGCCATGTTCATGACATGATACATTCATCAAGGCATAAAAGGCATATTTAGTGAGTCATAAGGGTGAAATGTATAGGAATAAGGAAATGGAGAGAGTGTATTGGAATGTGAGTGTTGGCTTTATGTGTTTTTCCTGGTATCAAGGAGGCAAAATCAGTGTGAAGGGGTCACCGATTCCTCTTCCTCAGTGACTCAATGCTTGAAAGATTCATAGGATGCTCAAATGGCAGCTGCATAGGGTTTCTCGCTAAGATTCTAGCATACCTTGTGTTAACCCTAATTATGACTTAAATGCCTCATACCTGGTCCGTGTGAATGATTTGAATCTCTCATTCCATACTTGATGAGCGGTTGGATAAGCTTCCTTTTACTTGACTCCTATGAGCGGTCTGGGCTATTCAGTACATGCCCGATGAGCGGTTAGATGAGTTTTCTTAAGTGCTAAGTTGGCTTGTAGTCTCTATCTAAACACTGCTTAGCTCCTAGGTGGACATATGGAAGGGAGGACTATACTTCAATGTCTTTTAGGCGCGGTCCTGCCATATTGATACACGAGTAAGGGGACCACTACCTTTTTCTTATAAAAGGCATTGTACAACTTGTTGTATCTTGTTGTTTTAGTATTCTCCATAGGTCCATGGACTCAAATGTCTATACCTCATAGCTACGAGATAGTTGGACGACTTAATTAAGCTTTTACTGCATTCATTCTCCTTATAGGAGCTTTTCAAGACTATTCACGAGGGGTAATCTAGTCTTTCTTTTATAGGATAATATTTTCCCTTTATAGGTATTTAGATGAGCTTTTTGAGACTGCTCGCAAGGGGGAATTTAGTCTTTTTATTATAGGATAATATTTTCCCTTAATAGGTATAATTAGAAGTAAGTCGGGTTTCTTCTTTAGCACAATATTAGTGGGGTAGTTTAATGCTAATAATATATCAAAATTGGTCGAATAATATGAGATGTTAAGATAGTAGGATTATTTATTAGAGCTAGAAACCCATTGACCTAAGAGGTTTCTGATAGGTGTCTATTTATATATCATTTTCATATTAATTCGTCCATGTTTCTTTGCTATATTCCTTGATATTTTTATGTTTTTGTGTGGTTTTGATATTTGTAGGAGTTTTGGAGCAACTTGCACAAAAATGGAGTAAAACCCTTCATTTTCACCTCTGCTAGTCAACCATCTTCTCGGATTTAATTGTATTGATATACAATGAACCCGATGACATGTTATATACCGTTGGAAAGCTCTCGAAGTCTATTTTCTGGAGAAATTTACGGTTTATAAATCCATTCAGTGTACCTGAAAGTTGTAATCAAAACAGTGTGAGAAGTATAGAAATATAATTCCACAAATCACTGTAGCATGTATAATACGGGACACTGTAGCAGGTTACTGTAGCAGAGTATTTAAACACATTTTAGGGTTTTATTTTCATAACTTGAAGAGGGGAGAACGTGGTGGAGGCTGCAGCTCTGGAATTCTTTCATCTCTTGGAGTTCTTGAAGGAGAAAGGAAGCTTGGAAAGAGGAAGAACTACAATCCAAAGAGAATTACATCAAATTTGCTAAGTTTTTCCCTTCCCTTTCATTTTCTGGAATGTCTTCATGTTGTATTGTATTTACCACGTTCTTAAACATGTGTAACTGAATCTGAATTGGTTGAGGGTGATTTCAAAGCCCTTGATATGGTTTTTGTGAGTTGATTGTGCAAGAAGTTGTTATCCAATTCTCTAATTGAAGTTGCTTGTATTTTCCCATATCTAATGCTTATGATTGCTTGCTGATTGTATTTGGAATGGCCAACTGAATATAATCTGGTTGTTGTCTATTGCTAGACTAGAAATCTTGATCCGTAATTGTCTTGAATTTCTAATCCTTAGTAGCAAAATTGTGATCAGAGATTGCAATTGGAGAATACAACCTAAGTTAAATAATCCGAGCTTGTGTGTTTATTGCTTAGATCAACCTATCTTTCTTATCGTAATGCATCCATTGAATTAAATTTAGAGAGCTTGTTCTAGGTTGTTTAATGGATAGAGATTAAATAAAGAGCCTGTTTTATTTAACAACAAAGTAAGGAAAGATTGGGATAACAGAGCTTGTTGTTATCTACGGTTGATAATTTCAATGGTGTAATTGGATGACAATTCTATGATTAATTCGCAAATCCATATCTTGTGGCAGAGAATGATCCCTTAACCAGATTTCCGTCAGTGATTAATTCTCACTTCAATTAAGTTTGCATTGTGTTATTTTTTACTTGCATTAATATTTCATCTAGTTAATCAATCAACGAAACCCCCCCAATTTAGTTTATTGTTGCTGGAAAATAACAAATTCAATTAGAATCAATCCTCGTGGGAACGATATCTTACTCATCACTTTATTACTTGTGCGACTAGTATACTTACTAGTTTCGAACGCATCAGTTTCTCTAATAGCCTAATAAATAAAGCCTAACATGATCACTCTCAAAATGTAAAAAATTGATAAATTAGGGTTTGGGGAATTAAAACAAGAATAACAATTAGCCTAACAATTTCTCAAGATAATAGTGCACACATAATGCTAAGAGCGAGTTTGTTTCAGCTTATTCTACTAGGTAAAAGAATTTTTTTTTAATGTGAAAAGCTCTTTTAAGTTTTGTTTAGATTGTTTGACTGTCACCTAAGAAGAGCTTATAGATAATTAAAAAAACTGTTTTTTGTTGTTTAGAAAAAGCTCAAAATTAATGCTTTTAAGAAAATATTTTTTTGATTTTTTTTTAAAGTTATAAATTATCAAATATACCTCTACTATATTCTAAAAAATTTACCTTATCCGTCCTTCCTAGTAAAAATTGTTTTGGTAATTTAACATTAATAAATTATTGTATATTTATCGAACTAAACAACTAATAACTTTTTTTATAAAAGCTCTAATTTTATAAGCTGTACTTTAATAAGATTTACTTCAATAAGCTCTATTTGAAGAAGTCAAAATAAATACACCTAAGACTTTATAAGGACATACGCTGGTAGATTCATATGGTCTTGAAGTAAAAAAGGTGGTTCTTGTGCATTAACTTGAGATAAATGTTGACAAACAAAACTTTTGAATTTACGGAATGTCATTCGTTTTTTTTTTTTTTTTGTCTCTGTCTTAGCTTTCGACCGAAGGACAAATTGAATCAATTCAGGGTTGGGATAAGAAGCTTATATATATATATATAGAGCTTGCCTTAGAGTTTTAGAGGCAAGCAATGGAAGTGTTCGAAAGTCAAGCTTTCTTTCCTCGTGCTCTCTTGCAAAAAAGTTTCTTTATTTCTTTATTATTTTTTAAACTTCATAAAAGCTCTAGTTGGTGTTAGAGATGACTCCAGTACGACCTATTATTTGGAAGTGTACCTTCAGCAACAGTCTAACAATTGTCATGTCCCACAGGTTGGCCACTACTTATCCTATTGCATTGTGTAAATTATTATGTTTAGTCCACTTTTCTAACAGAATTTATAGTCAAAACATATGACAAATATTAGGTTTTGATAGGATTGAATCTACTTATGGTTTTGAAGATCGAATGAACAAATATTCAAAGAAACAGAGCCTCTAAATATGAAGGGAAAATTATATTATATTAATATCTTTAATTATTTTAATATAAAATCAATCTAAGATATTTTTTATTATTTGATATATCTGAATTTATTTTAATTAATAAATAATTAGAATATCTAAATTCAAATAAAAAAGATTATCCTACCGCTTAATTTTGAATTGTTTGAATTTATTTTCAATTAATAAATAATTAAGAATCTTAAATTCAAATTCAAAGTTAATTGGGCTTCCTCTTTCAGATTGGGTTTAAACCCTCATGGGCAAGACCCATTTCGCTGATTATCTTTCCAAAATCTTAATACTGGTGTAGCCAATTAAATAAGCTAGCTCAAGGATAATATGGCCATATAAAATGTTGTCTACAGTAAGTCAACCAATAAGTAAATGGACTATATTATTTAATTTCAAATCTACTCCACTAAAAGATTAAAACTAAATTCCATAATTTTATGCTATCGGGATCGTTTTCAAATATAAAATTTGACCCACCCGTGCCATGTTGATTTCTTTACTTGATAATCCTTTGTACCACATCATTAATTAATTTGATATCTGACCTGTCTAATCAGTTTAATTATATCTTGTTTCTTGACACTTGCTAGTTTTCTCTAATTGTCATTCTCAACATACTAAAAATTTTGACACACTCTGACTGGAGATTTCTATGATCAAGAATTGATAACCCATCAAGGGATGAGTTGTACAAATTATATATTGTTAATTTATAAATTCCACTGTTAATAAATACCCCCATCAAGTCGCTAGGAAAATATTGACCCTCAATTGAGTCTCATCTGGTTTAATATTTACAAATATGAAATTTATAACTAACTCAAAATTAATAATAAATTAACGTCAATACCTATGAGATTTAATTCATCTGACAACTATTTTAGTGTTAATTAAATCTCATGTTTATAAGATCCAGTCATCCAGACCAATGTATTCAAATACATCAACAAATTTATACATGACCAAGACAAGTAATGTAATGAATTCACTACAATCTAAACATAAATAGAGTGGCCAACTCTATTTACCAACTATAGACTATTTTATTTAATCATAAAGTAACTTGTATTCATGTCTTATGTGAATCTACATTGTGATCACATAAATACATATAATATAATTAATAGGACCTTTATTCAAATAAATATGCAGACAAGATATTATAAAAATATCTCAATAATTTCATTAAATTCAGACAATGTATTTCTTGTAAAAATAAATATGCTTCATTGAGCACATATTCCCAACAAAATGTTAGTATGTTGTTTTATCTTATTTCTTCTCTTGAAATTCTTTCTTAAAAAAAATGCACATGAACTCATTTAGATTCTTAGGGGTTGCTTTAAGCGCAATATGCCTCTATTGATATTAGAATTCTTATTAGAGTTGCTCTACTCAGTTCCTATTTTTATCTCATTAGCCCTCACCTTTTATTTAATGAGGATATAAAAAAATTTAGATCTTCTTTTATTAAACTTAGATTTAATTCCAATTATATTTATGATATGTTTTAATTAAATTATCATTTAATTTTTAATTAGCTCCCATTTTTAATCTCATTAACCTCTTATGATAAACTTAATTAAATTATCATTCAATTTGGATCTAAATTATTATTTAATCTTAATGGTGTTTGATTTTTTTCAATCATTTTACAACGGTTGCATTTCTTAAATTTAAACAATATTATCAATGATACATAAATAAAGAAAAAAATTAGTGATTTTAACATTAAATAATTGTTTCTCCTTCTATTATTTATGAATTCTCTAAGTTCGTATGAAAAAAAAATCAATCAAATATTTTTTAGTTTATAGATGATTTAGTCTTTAGATCTTAGTCATATTCTTGATTGAAATTTAAAAAGAAAGAAAGATAAATAGATTTTAATTGGAGAGGAAAACATAAGAATTGGAAAGACAAAGAGAATGAAGTTCAGGTGAGGTGAACATGAAGTTATTGTTTTTAGAGAGAAAATAGGTATTGTCAATTTGTAAGGCTTATTAAATTGGAAAAATTGAGAAAATAGACAAAATTAGGGGGTTTTGTTGAAAAATAGACACATCCTAAAAAATTTTCATGCCATAGTCACTTTCTTGACAAAAAGACTCAAATATCCCATTTGAAATTACTTGCATCTAACACTCTTTTCGGGGATGAAATTGTCAAATTACAAACTATGGGGACTAAAAAAAATTAAAAGTACCTTGCATCCCACACAACTCGACACTCGACACGTATGTGTCGAGCCGTGTCAAGTCGTGTCGAATTCTCGATAACAGTCTATTTTCAAAGACACATTAATCCGACACTTGACACTACTTTGCATCCGACACAACTCGACACTTGACACATATGTGTCGAGCCGTGTCGAGTCATATCGGATTCTCGATAACAGTCTATTTTCGAAGACACATTAATCCGACACTCGACACTACTTTGCATCCGACACAACTTGAGACTCGACACGTATGTGTTGAGCTGTGTCGAGTCGTGTCGGATTCTCGATAACAGTCTATTTTCGAAGACACATTAATCCGACACTCGACACTACCTTGCATCCGATGCAACTTGACACTCGAAATTACTTGCATCCGACACAACTCGACACTCGACATTATTTGCATCCGACACAACTCGACATGTCGAGTGTCTTCTTCATCACGAAGAAACGCGTCGTTTTCATCATTTTTACACACATCAAACCAAAAAATCAACCAAATAACACTTCATTTAACCCCACAAACACAGAATAAATACAAAATACGAACTCAAAATCTTCAAATTCAAAATCCCTAAAATCTACCTCGAATCCCCAAATCTAGAATAAGTTTCTTGTTTCTCTTGCTGCGTTTCGGACTGCGCTTTCGACGGTGTATTAGAAGCTAGACAACAACAGATGGTTATGAAAATAGGACACGGTTATGAAAATAAGACACGGTAACTGGTAAGTGAAGGAAATAAAGAAATAAAGAGTTAAGGAATAAATTGAATTTCAAAGGGTATTTGAATCTTTTTGTTAAGAAAGTGTCTATAACATTAAAATTTTTTAGGATATGTCTATTTTTCAACAAGACTCTCTAATTATATCTATTTTCTCAATTTTTCAATTTAAATTTTACAATTATCTTTACATTAGGTCTATAATACCGTCGTAACAAATCAGATCCAAAATAGGTACATATTGTCAGTTTGGTTTTTATTCAAGCATCCGTTCGTGAATTGATATATCAAAAAAAAAAAGCTACTTAATTAAGGAAACCAAAAGCTGACAAGACAGTCTAGGTCTTGTATGATAGAAAAGATTCGAGAGTATGGAACAATAAATTTAGATCAAAGAATGCTGCAATGTCATTGAGATTTCAACTTTTAACTACACTTGATAATAATGAATCATTCAATGTTTCAAGTTAATTTAAGTTGGAACATTTTATTCGATCACTTCTTTACCGATAGCATTTTTTTTCTTGAATAGTTTGGCACATTTTTCAGGACTGGTAATATTTAACATTGGGAAATGATTTTTGATAAAAGAAAATTTATCAACTTCAAAAATTAATTAATGATTGATCATAATTAGATGAATAGCAACGCAATAATCATTTCCAAGAAAAAAAATGGATAAAGATTTTCCGTACCAAAGAATACTTAAGATAATTATTTCTCAATCAATATTAGAAATAAAAAAACAAAAAAAATAAGACGAAAAAAAACTTTTGGGGAAAGCAAACTTTTAACATGATATAAAGTAGTTTCCCCTCAATCAAATAATTTCCATAAAACAATGTCTTTAGCACACAAATGCAGTAAAGTTTGAATTCTGAAAATATCAATTTTCCATACGTTCTCTGTTTATAATATTGTCAGCCAATTGTAAATTTCTAGTAATCTTTCTTTCCCTCTTTTTCGTTCTTCTCAATCGAATCTTTAATTTCGTCAGTCTTCTCTGCGGTAGTTGGTGCCTCCTTACTTTTTTGTTCCCCTTCCTTCGGCTTTTCTGCAACTTCTTCATTGGCCTTCTTATCGTCGATTGCTTCCTTCTGTTCATTAAAATGCTAAATCATTAAGGAGATTATTAAATTTTAAATATAAATATGTAACCGGTTCTATATATAATAGCTGAAATAAAATTAAATAAGTAGATGGTCCTAACTTTATATATAAACTTGAATCAAAATACTTAACAGTATGATGATACATTTCTACAAAACTTCTACCCCAAACACACATAATGGAGCTGTACGTCTACAGTCAAGTAAATCTAATCCACAAAATAATTTGATATATAAACAGCATCGTTGTGGTAAATGTTGTAATGCCAGAGGAATCATTACCCCAAGGCAAAGAGGGGAGGTCATAAACTTCTATACTGTAAAATCGATTTTCGAAGGAATGAAAAAGATATATATATATATATATAAAATATAATATAATATAATCATAACCATAGAATACGACTCTAATTATCGAATTTACATTTGTTTCATATACTATTGAGGATGATGAAAAGATATATATTTTATATTCCAGAGAGATTATAATTGGAGATATTATTATTTTTGGCACGAAGTTCCTATAACATTGGGAACGGTACAAAAGGTTACAATTAAATATATACCTCGTTGAGTAAAGATCCAAGAGACGGTTGCTTGGCCTCATCATCCTTCTTTTCGTCCTGCTCAAGTTTTACCCCCTTGATGCTCTCAACATTGGCACCTTTAAGCGATTGCTCTGGAGCAGGCTCAGGCGCCGGTGCCTCACTAGCATCAGCTGCTTTCATTCCCCTTGGAAAGCTAGCACAAGCACCCATTTTTTTTTTTTGGCTAAAAAGAAAGACGAAACCTTTCTTTATTTATCTTTCTCTCCTAAATGAGAGAAAGGTTGAAGAAGAAAAAGGAGAATCAAAGAATAATATTGTGAGACACACTTGGAGTACCAAGAGAAAACCTCTTTATAACCCATAAAATTGCTAAATTTTTTAGGGTGTTGAAATATTCTCTGTGGACCTGAAAATTTTGAGGAAATGTAATGGTTGGAGTGGTTTAATTTTGTTCAATCAATCCATATCTTGAGTCAACTACCTCTAGAATTAAAAACAACTAACAGCTGGTTAATTACTAGTCACAGGTTGTAAACCCTAACTCACCAATAATCTTATTAAGTGGAAAAAAAATGCCCACCAAGTATTCAATTGTTAATGTAATATTTTACTTCAAAAATATCTCTCACATCTAAGATTCAAAGAGAAATACTTGGCGGATATTTGGCTTTTTCCACTTAAACTTATTAATGATTAGTAACTTTAATTTTAAAAATAACTTTGGGATAAATTTGTTTTTCGTTTTTCATGTATCTTAATAAAAGTGTTAAGGAAACATCTTAACTTGGTAACTTAATTTTAAAACATCTTAGGGATACATTTGTTTTTCATTTTTCATATATCTTAATAAATGTTTTAATTAAGGGAAAATCTTAATTTATTAATGATTAGTAACTTAATTTTAAAAACATCTTAGGGATACGCTTGCTTTTCATTATTCATATATCTTAATAAAAGTGTTTAAGGGAATATCTTAATAACTAGCTTAAATTTGATATATTTATCTTTATTATATGAAATACGTTGTATTTATATTTTATATGTTCTAAACCTTTGAGAATTAAACATTTGACAAAATCAAACCAAAATTATCCATAATTATAATTTAATAATTTTTTTTTTGCAAATTTTCTACTATTGCAACTTTTTTAGAATTAATATTACAAATAAAAAAAGTTAATAAATGGTTATGAAGTATAGAAAAAATGAATAAATACAAATTTATAGTAGAAAAATAAGTTACTTAATTAAATTTAAAAATTAATATGATTAAAATACATACATACATATTAAATTTTATTTTGTTTTATTTAAGAAATTTAAAAAATTGATAGCTCCTAGTTGTCATTTAGTCCAAGCACTCCAACGACCCTAAGGGTGTGTTCGGTTGCAAAAGGAAAAGTGAGGGTAGAGATGTCACCAGAAATTTCACTAAGGAGGGGAAATAAATTACAAAGCAATAGATATTGGAATTTCTCTCGAGTAATAAATATAAATACTTAATAAAAGTTTATAGAACTTTCATGGATCTACAACTGTCCATGATGCTTTTTCATATTTTGGAAGCATTGTACAATGGTTTCATTTTCAATACTATTAGCTATATCTTTCTCAATATATACAATCAAACTATTATTCATCCGATTTCGTAATTGGTTATTCATAATATTTTTAGCTGAAAATACTCTCTTCACGATAGTTGTAGCAACACTATGTAAAGCGAAAGTGAAAACACATTTACATCAAATGGAAGTGGCAACTCAACACTATGTGGATATTATTTTAATTTTTTAATCTAATAAACTAATTAATGTAAATTTAGTTAAACTAATCAATGTAAATTTAGTTAAGCACGTGCTTACCACATATGTCTAAGTCTAATACTAATCATATATTACTTTTATAGTAAAAATCAATAAACTTAAATGAAAACACAATATATAAAAACTTAATAAGTTTATGCTCAAAATAAAAAATTTCAAGAAAAAATCCTAATAAATCAATGAGTAATATTCCCAAATAAATAATAAATAGGATGATGGGAGTGATTAAAACTAAAATTTTTTAAAAATTTAACTCTTTAAAGTTAAAATTTTATTTACCTAATTGTTTTTGTTGAATGGAGTATGAAGTAGAAGAGATGAAGAGGTCGATTGTCATTCACTGAGATTAAATGTTGTCTAGGAATGGGATGGTGTCCTTTGGCATGTTGAGAAAGATTGGAGGAGAGATAGAGTGAAAATGTATTTTATTTTACTTGTTTTTAAAGTAAAAAAAAAGTTTAAAATAAAAAGAGGATAGGCTTAGTTATTTGTTAAAGTTTTAAAACAGTTATAAGATATTGGGCTTTAATTTTGTTGTTTTTATAGGCTCTGAACTTTAAAAAAAATTTGGGTCAGTTTAACTTAACACTTTTAAGGCTTTAACCAATTTGTTTAAAAGTAAATAAATTTTCAAGCAAGGGCAATAGAATAAATTTGCAAATATACATATATAGAATCTAGAAATTTATTAAATTAAAGCCTAGCAAGGGTAGTTGCCCCTCCGGAGCCTGAGCTGACTCCGTCCCTAAGAGGGGGGAAAAGGAAAAATTGAAGGAAATAAATGGGTTTAAGAAACATTTTCTTATGTTTGGTTATCCAATGGAATAATTAATGGAAATGAATAGTTTATAAATTAATTAAACATAAATACTCTCGACATTGAAATATATGATATCTATTATTAAATTCATATGCAATATCTATTATTGAACTCCCATATTAAATTTAAATTTTTATATAAATTAAATAAAATAAATAATTATTGATTAAATTAATAGAAAAACAATTTATTTTTTTACTATAAATAGTTAAATTTACTTTTTTAAAAAATAAATAATATATTTTAAATTATAAAAGTATTATGAAACTTATGTATATTTATTAAATAAATATATAATCATTTATTAAAAAACAAATAAATTTGCAAAAATTACCAGATTATCTTAAGATATTATTAAATTAATATAGATTTTTAAAAATAAATAAATATTTAATATATAAATTTTATATTAAAATTAAGAAAAATCTGAAAAAATAAAAAATCATAGTAAATTATTATATTAATTCTAAATAAATAATTAAATATATTTATTAATTTTTTGTCTAAAAATCGAATTTCTGAAAATTAAAGAAGGGGTCGTCGCTCGCTGCCCTCCTACGACCCCTTTTTATTTTTTAGAAATTCTATTTTAAAAATAAATTATAATATATTATTTAAATAAGTAAATAAATTTAAAATTTTAATATATAAATTTATCAATTTTTTACTTTTTGGAAAAAAATAAATAAATTATATTTATAATTATTTTTAATTTTTGAAAAATAATTTAATCACTTATTTGAATAGGGTTGGTTTTAAACACAGGAAAAATATGCAAAGTTAATTTAATAAATTAATATATTGTTCCTAAAAAAGAGAAGTTTTTCTCCCAAGCTTGAGAGTAAAACCAACTATCAACGTTTTAGGAATTAGGATTATTAGTAATCTTTTTTCCTACAACTTTTAATCACACCAAACAAAGGACTTGATTTTCCTCAAGAAAATTGTTTCCCTTTCTTCTTGGATTAATACAACCGAACACCCCCTAAAGGTATAAAATTAATAACCAGAAAACAATCTATTAAGTCATTTAACTTTTATCGAATATAGAAGCGGTGTTCAGCCATAGGAGGCCCTAGCATGGTTCAGAGATGGGATATTTCTTGGCCTCCAATAACTAAAAGCTGCTTATTTAGTAATAATTATATTTGTATTTACTGTATATCATTCAAAAACGGTCCTTTTGGTTACTTATGGTGTCGTTGGACACTCGCTAGAACTAGCTGCCATTAAGACAATGACAACTGCCTAGCTAGTGGCCACCCAGTACCGTTTTGTAAAAATCTCTTAAAATAATTTACTAAATGATATTATTTATGCATGTAATATCATATTCTTTTTAATTTAATAATATTCTTTTGTATCATTAAATATAAGAGGTTTCGATGGAAGAAACATTTTGTGTTTTTATTTAGATATTATTTGTTCAGAGTTAAGTGAAAAAATATCACTTTTTTGAATAAATAGTATACCACATTTCAAACGTGGTAAAATTAAAAACGGTAATAAAACTACTTTGGACGCCTAATTATATGTATATATATATATATATATATATATTACTGTAATATCATTTGGTTCTTACTATTAAGGACAAATAACAAGTTTCATCATCTTCAACCTATATATCTTTATTTTTATATAAATTCCATTTATCAAAATTTTAGAAAAAATTTATAAATATATAATCTATCATCCAAGAAATTTTTCATAATCTTCAACCTTTTTCGTTTGGTCGACTTTCATGTGTAGATTGCATAGTTGCTGACGATAATGGAGGAGAGGGTCGGAGTAACAGTCTTCACGTGGGGTTCATCATCGAATTTTGAAAATGGGGTTTTGGAGATATCGTTTGTCACTAAAGCTAGTCGTTTTAATGAACGGAGGATAATCCATGAAACTTTTGATATTGAACGAAATTTTAACCTTAACCGATGACAAACTTCATAACGTGTTTTTTATTTTCCCATGAAGTTACACAAAGCTTCTAATTCATCTCTAGACACCAACGATATAAGGATTCTTCATGTGCAAGGTAATAATAAAACGCACTGCCTAGCAAAAACTATAGATAGGAAGGTGAAATGCACCAAGAAATTAGATCTCCAATTCAATTGTGAGGAACCTCCATCAGTATGAGACTTAGAAACAACCACACAATAACTATATCCACATTAATGATCCTCCATTCTCAGAAAATTTTTTTTTAGATAACAATAACAATTAAAAAAAAGACACAAATACAGAGAGTGATATATAAAGGAATATTATTGCCTAAACTCTTAAGTTGCAGTCAGCACCCATTTCTTGAACTTCAATTCCAGGGCCATCCGCTCGTTACTGAATTTTCAGACACTCATTCTCCAGCCTCATCTTTTTCATCTTCCTCTCCTTCTTTCACCAAATCCTTTGCCACTTAAATCGCTGCTTCTCTAACTTAAGCATTTCATCTTTAACCTGTAAGTTCTGCACTCTTAACCGACATGATCGAAATTCCATCCATTGCTTCTCCAATTCATCTACATTATTATTGTTCCTCTCAGGACAAACATGATTATCAGCTCCGGAATCTTGGCCTTGTTTATCAAAGTCCGACCATCTTGAGTGATTATCATGATATTGATCATCTTTCTTCGCAAGCGCCAATTGCAACTGTAAGGACTTATACAAATCGGGATCATGAGGGAGATATAATTGATTGCTGTTATGGTATGAGCACATCTCTTCATAAAACAGTTGTTTTGAGCTCCACATATTCTCCTTACATCCTCCTTTGCCTTCTCTGATAAATCCATCATCTCATCCAAGAGCTTCGGATTCTCCACAACTTTGCAAGAGATGCCTCTTCCAAGCACATCATTATGTCTCTCGTAATTTTTGTTCAAATTATTGAACTTGTCCTTGCATTGCTGAGGTGATACATGATAGCCCCTCTCAACCATAACCTTTGAAACAAGCTTCCATTTCCCGATCTTCTTCTGCAAGATGAATACTCATTGCTGCGGATCCCACTACCAACAACAGATAGAAGCATATTGTCGAATGTAAGAGACAGCAGTAATCAAAAGCTTCACCAATTTTTCATCCCATTTAATACGCTGCCAAGTGCTCCCAATCCCTCCTTTACCAGCTTCAACATCAACACCATTCATGAAATAATCATCATCAACCACCAAGCTCTTTCCTCTATCATCATTTCTACACTAGTCAATAGAGGAAATGGGTTGCTCTTGCTCCTTTACGTCAGAAGAAGGGATTGCACTTTCGGTTTGTGGATCTCGGTGGTGATGAAATGGCATTGAACTTTGCAAATCATCAAAATCACAAGCTAGTATTGATGATTTGCCCTCCATTTTTTGTCAGATGTAAAACCAAACTCTATGCAAAAATGTCATTAAAAATTCAATCCAATTGTGTCTGATCTCCCTTCAGCAGAGACCCATTACTCACAATTAAAATGAAAGATAGACAAGCCAACCATAACTTGAACCTTTTGGAATTCCTTCAATATGGTGAATCAGCCCCTCCCCAAAAAAAAAAAAAAAAAAAAATCAAAAAGCATATTCAAGCAATTTTTTACTTGAAACTGATGAATTTACAAGGCAGAGATATCAAATTATATGGATAGAAATTAATAGATCTAGTTTAAAAGACCAAAAAATGACTTATCTAGCACTACGATAATTAAATAGCCGATATTTGCCCACAGGACAGTTGCTACCTCTCTTGGTTAATACAGATATATCCCACTCACATCACATTAAGGTAGGCGAGTTTTATGAGTCGTTGAATCTGACAAATAAAATTGAAACGCACAACAACAACTTGCTTTAAGCAGGCATGCATCCATTGTCTTGGATTGCTCCTAGAGTAGCATATGCAAGAGACCTTTTCCCACTTAGCAATACCCTATTGGCGGAAATAGCTAACTACAAGCCATCTAAATTAAATCAGGCAGGCTTAGCCGTGTAAACAGCTAAACTAAAGAAGTCTCTGAATTGGTGGGTACGTTCAGTCTAGTTTGGTAAATCTTAGATAGAGGATTTTGTTGTTTAAATTCAATAATTAATCAACCATTATTATAGAAATCAAATTGATTTATTGATGTATTTTACTATTAATTAAACAAATCAAGTAACAACCAATATATAATATTAAAAATAACCTTGAACTAAAGCCTAATGTTGACATAAACCTAATGTTTTATATAATATTATCAATAACCCTATCATTGACTAGTTGCAATTAAATTTAACACTTAAAGAGTAAAAAAGTAACTTAAGTAATTTGCTTAAGTAGTTTCATGTTCATTTTTTTTTAAAAATAATCCTAAAAAACTTTTGTTAAAAAATTATAAACAATAAAATATGTAAAATAAAAACATTAACTACCAACTACACCTTCAAAACATACTGCTCTTCTATGAATTCAGTTGTTTAAATAAAGTTGATTGATGTTTTAGATCAATTCTAAAATTAATTTAAAATATTTTTGTTTTAGGGTTTCGAACTTTTTTTTGGGGAGTTATGTAATTTTTATAGTTTATTTGTTTTAATTATTAAAAGTTTCTTTTAGTTTTCAGTTTTATTTTAGTTAGTTTAATAATTTTATTTAACTTTTTAGCATTAAAATACTATATATGTTTTAATCTGTTTGTTTTATTTTTATTATTTTAATTCATCCTCTCTTGTTTATATATAACTTTTTTTATTTTTAATTTGACTTTTATTATTTATCTTTTTTTAGAGTTTTATTATTTATTTTGTTTACAAGTTTTATATTTGTTGATTTTTTAGTATAAGGTTACTGGTGAAAATTTTATAACTCTATAATTTAAATGCTAAACCATTTATGAAATATTTAAAAAATGAACAATAGTATGGTTAAAAGGTATGATAGTTAGTATATATATTTTTAATGTTTTGAGAGACTAACTTAACAGAATTTGGTATTAACAAGGTTAATTATAATATTACATAAAACGTGAACCTTACGTTTAGTATTAGGCTTTAGTTCGAGGTTATTTGCAATATTTCTCACATATATATATATATATATATATATATATATATATATATATATATATATATATTATAATAGGATTAGCAGCCTCTTAACATTACACCATCTTTTATACCACATAATGACCTTTAGACGAAGATATATCAAGGTGGAGATGTGATTACATGTCAAAGTTATATATATGAAAGAGAACATTCAATCAATGATTTTTTTAATTCCATTTCCTCTCCACTCTTCTTTCTTTTCTCTCTCCTCTCTCCTTCAATCAATAACACTTAACTCATTAACTGGAAAGCACTCATTACTATTTTAAAAATCAGGATGTTTAATCACATTATTAACTCTGAGCTATTTTTTTAACATACCGGATTAAGATAGATGTATATGATTGTTATTTTATAATTATGCTCTTATTATTTTTCTTTAACATCATATTAACCAATTCCATGCTAAATATTTGATGTACAAGTTAAATTAAATTAAAAGATTATTGTTATTGTTTTACAAATTATTTAATTATTTTTATGGAATTTTCTCGCATGCATGAAGTTTAATCCTAAAGTAATGGACTTTAAGATTTTAAAAACAGGTGATTTCTCAAAAATATTTTGTGTTTTCTACGGATTTTGGCCAAGTCTTTTACTGAAGATAAAATATAATTGTTATGGCTTAAAGTAAAAAGTCTAATATAGGGTAAATAGCCAATAATACACTGGTACAGAGTTACTTAACATGAATACATCAGTGGCATCATAATTTAAAAATGGTAATTAATGCTTTTTGGTTAGTTAGTTAATTATTATTAACTAGAGGGAAGGGAGAGAAAAGAAGGAAGAGGGGAGAGGAAAGAGAATAAAAAAGCAAAGAATCATTAGTTGAATGTCATCTTTAGTATATTTAACTTTGAGATTTCATCAGATCTCCACCCTTGATATGCCTTCATCTAAAGGTCATTATGTAGTGTAAAAGAATATATAAACTTAAGAGAATACTCATTATGCCTCTATGTGTGTGTGCGTGTGTGTGCGTGTGTGTGTGTGTATATCCATCTATTCTAAAATTCACATTTTTGTAAGGGGAATAATGATAAATTTCAAAGAGGTTTAAGCACTACACTTGCTTTAAACATGAGAAAACAAATAAATCAGGAAAATTTCTCATGCCTCTCAACACATCAGATTATTGAATTCATTCAAAAAATGCTATGCTCACTTTTGTCTCTCATCGATGCTTTTAAGTTCAAACATATTTAATGGTCAGTAAAGTTTATAAGTTTATGAGCTTATTTTAGTTTACAATCTGTAGTTGAAAAGATAAGGAAATATAGCACGAGTAAAATCACATGATTATTTATTTGATTATAACAGGCAACATGACTATCCACATCTCCAACAACTAATTCCTATTGGGTTCAAATCCTCTTATCAATTAGTTAATTTAGAAATTATCACACTCTATATATGCATAACTTATTTTACAGTAGTAAATTTGCTATATTGGTCTTGGGTCATGTTTACTGTTTAAGAGATGGGATACGACTAGACTAATTTCTTGGAATTGGACAAGACTACATGATATAGTATGGTATGTTTGGTGTAGCATAGGGTTGGACTATATTATATATGGTAATTAAAAAAACTCAAAATTTAAGTGTGAACTAATTCATTTTAAACCTAACCAATATTTAAATTAAAATATATTAAAATAGTAAATATTGAAATTGGTATATGGAAGCATCAACACAGTCAAATTCAGGGATTCTTATCCATTCCAGGACCCCATTAAACCAAAAGAAAAGGATATTGGTATATATGTAGTGGAATCAATAAATCATGAAGTTTGAGCATAAGGAATGTCCATCATTCAACCATTCTTGAGAAAAGCTGAAAAGCATATTGAGTCACAAGTTTAACTAGTCTTCATAAGAAAAGATTCAATTTATATTAACCAAAAAGGCTTAAAAATGTTGCAAATAATAAAAATTAAGCATGCAAAATGAATAATACCAAAATGACACATGGGACTAGAACTCAGTTGATGAATTAAAGAATTCTCTAGAATATTTAAGAGAAACTGAGAAATTTTATTATTGATTTCGTAATCACGTTTAGATAGTGTAATGTATATATACATTTGACTAACAAAGTTTGTTGTTACTATGAATTATAGCAGGCAAATATTAACTCATCTCTGATTAACTATTAGTTACATACTAACATTCTAACTAACTTCATTATTCTTTTACTAGCTCATGTTTATTTGGTTCAACACCTCCACTCAAGCAAAGCTGAGAATAACTTAAGTATCAATTCAGTAGGTTTTGATCTGCAGATTGTTTCTAAGATATTCAAACCTTGGTCCAACTAAAGACTTTGTCAAGAGGTCATCATTTTGATATTCAGTAGATATATGTTTGACAACTAATTGCATTGCAAGAACTTTTTCTCTGATGAAGTGCACACCCACTTCAATATGCTTTGTCTGAGCATGAAAAAAAGGGTTAGCAGCAAGTGACTGCCCTCTTTTTGTCACACCATACATTTGTATTTCAGCAAGTTTAATTCCAATTCCTTGTAACAAACCTTGTAGTCAAATCAACTTTGTAGTTGTGTAAGACCTATACTCAGACTCTATAGATAATCTAGCAACAACATTGTGTTTCTTTGAGCTCTAGTAGATTAGATTGCTGTCAAGTTAGATACAACTTCCAAAAGTTGACTTGCAGTCATCGATAGATTTGGCCTATCAGTATCACTATAGCTAGTTAATGTTTTGAAGTCATTGGTTTGATTAATAGTCCATAGTTATTAGTCATTTTGATATATCTTAGTCATCTTTTACATGTTTGCTGATGACATTCAGTTGGTTCTTGAAGACATTGGCTAAGTTTATCGATAGCAAAAGAGATATCTGGTGTGGACATTGACAAATATTGTAAAGCACCTATAACACTCCAATAGATACCAGGATGCTCAAAAGCTGCACTATCATCTTTAGCAAGTCTTGCATTTGCGATCATTGGTGTTTGACACTTCTTTGCATCAAACTTATGGCATCTTTTGAGTCAATCATTAGCATATTTACTTTGAGTGATCTTTAGTGGCTCTTTCTGTCCTGTGAATCTGAAAGCCAAGAAAATAACTAATAGATCCAAGAGCTTTAAAAGCAAAGTGCCTATTCAAATATGTGATTACTTGCTACAGTTGAGCCTTACCATCTCCTACGATCAATATGTCATCAACATAAACTAGCAACATGATAATTTTTCCCTTAGACTTGTAAATAAACAAACTAGTATCGAAAGAAGAGGTCTGGAACCCCTATTAGAGCAAAGCTGCTCTAAGTTTATCAAGCCATATAGAGATTTATGAAGCTTACAATCATAATTGGGATGAACAAAATCCACAAAACCAACTGGTTGAATCATGAAAACATCATCTTATAAATGTCCATTAAGAAAAGAATTATTGTATCTATGTGTTAAATATCCTAGTGAAAAGTAATAGCAAGAGAGAAAACAACCTTGATGGTCGGTTCACAGGAATGTTTCAAAATAATCAATTCCAAGAGTTTGTTGAAAACCTTTTGTAACCAATTGAGCTTTGTTTCTTTGGACACTACCATCTAAATTATATTGGATTCTAAACATGTATTTGTTATCCACCAAATATACATCAGTAGTATATATGGCACAAGAGATTAAGTTTTTTTTTTTTTATCCATAAAGCATCAAATTCAACTTGCGTAGTTGTTAACCAATTGGGATCTTGTAAAGTTTGATTAATAGAAGTAGGTTTAATTGAGGTTGTATTACACAGATAAAATCTTAGTTCAAAGATACCATTTTTGGATTTGGTTGTCATAGCATGGCTGTTCTTAGGAGAGGAGATAGATAGAACAATATTTGAAATTGAATTAAGATAAACAAGAAGGATAGAAATTGATTTAGGTGAACATTAAGGATATGAATTTGCAACATGAGTGATGAAGTAGAATTTGTAGAGATATTTTGTAAGGCAACTAAAGTTGAAAGAAATAGAGAGTACCGAGGACCTAAAATACAGGGAGAAATTTCTGAAAAAGTTGAAGAGAAATTCTATAAAAAATGATTTAGAATGATAACAAAAAGTTTTCTCATCAAAAGAAACACTTTTAGCTATATAAATTATGCCAGAAAGAAGTAAACATAAATAGCATTTGTCAGAAGAGCTTTATCCTAAAACACACAAGTAGTTGTATAAAATGAAGATTTAGTGTTGTGGCAAGGTTTGAGATTGCATAAGCAAGCACATCCAAATATCTTTAAGTATTTATAGTTAGGAATGGAATGAAATAAACATTAAAATGAGAAAAGAAAATTAAAATTGCAATAGGCAATCTATTTATGAGAGAAGTGGCAGTATAGACCACCAATAAAAAATTGGTTTAGAGGCTTGAGCATGAAGGGTGAGAGCTGTTTCAAAATATGCCTATGCTTTCTCTCTATAAATCCATTTTACTAGCGAGTATGAGGGCAGGGATGTCTAAGTGAATTCTGAGTTGTGTTAAAAAAAATGCCAATGGCCTAAACTCACCTCCTCAATCAAATTGTGGGCATTTGAGCTTAGTCTGAAATTGTCTCTCTACCAAGTTTAGAAATTGCTTGAAAATGTTCTAAGTTTCAGACGTTGCTTTCAAAGGAAAGATCTAGTTGTTTTTTCTATAATTATCCAAAAATATAATATAATATTAGTAACCTTTAATGGAAGGTAGTGGTGATTGTCCCCAAATATCAATAAACACCAAATTAAGATTAGAATTAGATTTAGAATGAGAAATAGGAAAAGTCATATGACATTGTTTTCCAAATCTGCACGATGTGTAAAACATATGCATGTTTTGAGTAAAAGAACATAATTGTGTTATTTTTGACACATGATCAAGTACTTGAACATGTGGATGACCCAACCTTCTATACCACAACATACAAGTAGTAGACTTATTACATATGGATGAATAAGAGTTCACAGCATAAGACACTACGGTAAGTTGGAGAATATTCTGAAGTTGAAAAAGATACTAGGTGAGAATTGTGTGATAACTTATTGAAAGATGTAGCAGAAGAAATTTGTAATTGATACAAGCCTTCATTAATGAAACCTTGAAAAATTGGAATCCTTGATCTCCGATCCTTAACAACACAAAAACCAAGATAAAACTCAATAATGAAATTATTATTTTGTCAAATGAGAAATACTTAGAAGATTTTTTGTAATTTCTGGAAAATGCAATACTTTATTAAGTGATAAATGCTTACTTGAGTGTGAATGAAGTAATGTGCTAGAATCAATAAGAGCAACAGAAATTGTTTACCATTTCTAACCTGCATAGATTTTTTTTGAATATACTTAGACTTTAATGAAAGATTATTCATATCTAAAATTATGTGATATGTTGCTCTTGTATCATGGACACCAAGAATTATCAGCGATACTAGTAAAAGAAGCTATAAAAGCTTGAATATTAGTGCCTTGAGCTTGTTATGGAGCAGAAGATGATAAAGATTGACTTTGAAAACCTTGAAAAGTCATACCAAACTTGTGATAACACTTCATATTAATGTGGCCTATCTTTCCACACAGTTGACATATAGGCTTGTTAAAGTTTTGTCGATAAGAATTACCACTAGATGCTTGATTACCATGTCTGCCATAGAAAGATTTATTCCTACCCTTACCTTTATTGCTGAAATTGGAAAAGTTCCTTCTAAACTGATTTTTCTGATTAGAATTATTAAACATTCTATTTACTAGATTGACACTATATTCTATATGAATAGTTTAAGTAGCATTATGTTATTTTAATCGTAGCTCATAACTTTGTAGCTAATAATGAGCTTCCCCCAAAAAATATAGCTAGCTTTAGATGTTAAATTAACAACTATAGTATCATATTCTGGTCCAAGACGATCAAGAATATGCAACAAAAGATCAATATCCATGATAACAATTTTAATAGCAAATAGTGTGTCTGAAAATTGTTTCATTTTTTAGAAATATATATTTTGAAATTCATAGTGAACCTTTCTTAGTGGTTTGTAATTGATCTTTGATATGCATAGTTTTAATTTTGGATTCAACATGATGCAAACGTTTAAGAACAATGCATACTTCTTCTAATGTAGTATGCATCTCATAACATGACCAAACATAGATTTAGAGATGGAAGATAACAACTAACTTAATATTAACTTCTTTGTTCTTTTCTACATGAGAAAATTAAATCTAGATTGATATGAGGTACTAAAGCAGTAGACTCTAAATCTATTGAACTATGAACAGTAATCATAGCATGATGACATTGATGAGATCCATCAACAAATCCTTCAAGGTCAAACGCTCATAGTGTTGGCAAGATCTAATATCTCCAATAACCATAATTCTCACAATGAAGTTTGATCGTTGTAGGTGGCAAAACTGCTGGTAAAATTTTTGGAAGCAAGATATATGAAGAACTTGAGTTTAGTTATGTAGGAATACAAGAGTTTCCATGAAAGTTTGTATTTTCGAGAAAATTTAAAATTGTGTTTTTTTGTGTTTTTGGAGTTTTTGTTTTCAAAATTTGGAAAGAATATGTGGTTGGTTTTGAATTTTTTTTTAGAATTTTGAAAATTTTATATGTTTGATATTGATTTAAATACATTGGTAAATATATCTTTTCATAAATGGTTTTTGAAAAATGAAAAATAAACAAGCTCTTAAGTTTCCAGGAAAGTTGTTTGTGGAATTTGCCTTGAGAATGCTCTATACCAAGTTGAATAAAAGAATTCTCTAGAACATTTGAGAGAAATTAAGAAATTGTATTATTTATTTCTTAATCATATTTACATAGTGTAATGTATATATAAAATGGACTAACAAAGTTTATTATTATTATGAAGTGTAGCTAGAAATTACTAACTCATCTCTAACTAACTATTAGTTTCATATTAACTATAACAATAACTAACTTTCAATTACTTAGACCAACATTAACTGTCTTCCTTATCATTTTACTAGCTCATGTTTATTTGGTTCAACAAACCCCTATAGGAAATCCAAATGTGTTTGTCCCACCTCTATTCTTGTAGAGCTTACTTAATGCTCTTAGAGCACCTACTGCTACTGCTTACTCACAAACTTAAAGATGATCAAATAAATAAGTTAAAATAGTGGAGTCCATTTTTAAGTGTACAAGGACTAGATGCTCAAGAGAAATGGAGTAAAAGCAGTCTTATTGGACTCATATACACCCCTGCTTCCATCAAATTTCTTTCATCTAGTGCTTTGGGTTGAAATGGTTATTTTGGGATTCATGAAACCTTGGCTTAGAAATAATTTACTTATATTTTTAAGATTTTGGTCGCTTCTTTTGCTTATACATCCCCCATTTTTGTAGTGGACAATGTCAAAAGTACTCTATACAAAAATATCCCTCTTATGTGAACTAATGAAATTTTGTTAGGTAACTTGATTTTGGTTTTCACATTGTATTCTTTACATTTTTACTGAGCTTGCAATTTCTTTTGGGATTCATGGTAAAATCGCTTTGCTAATTGATGGCTTGAATTGATTATTTTTAGAGAAAATTCTCTCTAATTTCTATCTTCTTCTTAATAAAAAAAAGGCATTTTAGAGTCATGAAAGTCTTAAAAGAGGAAAGAGAATACAATAGTCACTCTCTCATTACTATTTTAATCACTTTCCTATTACTCTTTTTCTCACTTTCCCCTTTACATGTTGACACTTATCCAATTTTTGTCTTACCCGTACACGTCTCTTCTATTGTTCTAGGGTTTACGGATGATTTATCCTATCTTAATTTCTCTTACTTTAACATCCAACACAAATTGGAAATGTGTCAACACATAGTAAGGAGTGTAAGAAGAAGAGTGAGTCAGAGTGATGATCAAAGCACTGCTCATCTTAAAAATGATTAATATGCTCAAATTGAAGATTATATTAATTTTAAATTCTCTTTTACCTATTAGTATATTGGCTAAATAAAGGGATAATTCCTAATCCTAAAAGATATTCCTAAAGCCTTGATATGGATATAAATCCTATTAGGATAGTTTTAAATAAATTAGGGAATAAATAATCCTATCGAAAATAGAAGAATCCTACTTTAAATAGGAAAGGAAGACTAATCATATTTTAAATAGAAGAGTTTTACTAGGGAAGAAAAAGAATCCATACTACTAAAAGGAAAAAGGTAAAGAGTGGGACTTGGAAGCCTATATAAAAGATCCTACTCCTTTGTTACAGGTGCACCACTTGAAGTATTTCAAGTTTAGCTCTAGGTAAAATCCTTTCTAGTGAGCTAATTAAAATTCCTCTTTGAGGTGTGAGTGCGAGTGAGATAGCTTGGTAAAGACAGGGTGTATTAGGGGTCTTTGGGAAGGGTTATTGAGAATAAGTTCAAAGTCTATATGATTGTAATAATTTTTTATATAATAAAGTTTTCTCTCTGACAGCCCGTTGTTTTTCTCTAGTTTTGGAGTTTTCCATATGAAAATCCTTGTGTTATTATTACTTATTCTTGTTCTTATTTCTCTATTATTTGCCTTGGTGTCATAACAAGTGGTGTTAGAGTTAAAGGTTCATGGTGGAGCATTAGAGGTTTTGCTTAAGTTCTTGGTAGTGTATTAGAGTTTTGGTGTGGTAGTTAAATAGTTACCATCTAAGTAAGCTTTGTCAAAAAGACTTGTTGTCTAAGGAGGCTACGTTTTAAGTGGTACCAATTGTGACCCCTCCAAATCTTTCCTGGAAGCTTGCTTAGGGAGTAATGTTCATATATAGTAAATTCATCAAGACTAGAAGTGCATCAAGAGTAGAACTAGGAGTGCAAAACATAATGTTTACTTTTAAGGTTGATATAGAGAAATTTGATGAAAGAATGAATTTTGGCTTATGGCACGTACAAGCCAAAGATATTCTGATTCAAAATGGCTTATACAAGGTTTTGAAGGGAAACCAACCCCTGATTCAAATAGTACTACTGGTGAATCTAGTAAATCCAAGACTAGCGATGAAGATTGGAAAGACCTTAACTTGAGAACTGCAAGTACAATATGTTTATGTATGGCTAAAAATGTTCTATCAAATGTGAAGGGAATATCTACAACCAAAAACATCTGGGAGAAACTTGAAGCACTGTATCAAGCAAAAGGTGTCACAAATCGAGTATACCTTAAGGAACAATTTCATGCACTACGTATGAATGAAGGTATGAAAATATCGGATCATCTAAGAATTCTTAATGGCATTGTTTCAGAATTGCATTCAATTGGAGTTAAAATTGAGGAGGAGGATATAGCTCTAAGGCTCATTTGTTCTCTTCCACCTACTTATGAACATATGAAGCCTATCCTGCTACATTGAGAAGGAAGAAGTAAATCTCTTTAAGGTTATTGGTAGACTTTTATCTGAAGAGAAAAGTTTGACTAGTGGAAATTATTCTTCTTCTGAGAATTTAGCATATGTTGCTACTGCAAATGAGAAAAAGAAGAACTCCAAGAAAAAGGAAGTAGTCTGCTAGAGGTGTGGACAATATAGGCACCTTAAAAGAAATTGTCCAAATGGTGGAGCAGATTCGACTAGTAGCTCCAAAGGAAATATTGATAGTTTCGCTAATAGTAAATCTCCCTAAGCTATGATAGATAATCTTGTTCTCTAAAAATGATATGTACATCCTCATAGCATTTCGTTAAATGTCATGAAAAATGATGTGTTACTACTAGCAGGTCCACAAATTTACACATGGGCTTAGTTTGGCCTTAATGCAGGGTGCATGGTGGAAGGTATGTTGATAGCTGAGGATCTCTTGGAAAAGCCAAACATGGGGCTTGCAACATAAATTTTCTGCAGGTTTTTCGACATGTAGCCGAGGTAAAATCTCAGAATAGTTTATTCTAAGTGGGTATACTCTTTATGTTGGAGTATAGTAATTCTCTTGTTTGAGGATTATGGTTATTGGTAAGAGACAATGTGAAGGTTTTATTTAACCAATGTGGAGATTGGTAGGATATTGATTAAATAAAATGATAATTTCTATAATCCTAAAAGATATTCCTAAAGTCTTGATAAAAATAAAAATCCTAATAGGAGAATTCCAATTAAATTAGGAAATAAAGAATCTTATTGGAAATAAGAGAATCTTACTTCAACTAGGAAAGGAAGACTAATCATATTTTAAATAGAAGAGTTTTGCTAGGGAAGAAAGAGGATATATGTTACTAAAAAGAAAAAGGTAAAGACTGGGACTTGAAAGCCTCTATAAAGGATCCTACTCCTTAGTTACAAGTGCACCACTTAAAGCATCTCAAGTTTAGCTTTACGTAAAATCCTCTTTAGTGAGGTGATTAAAATTCCTCTTGGAGGCATGAGCGTGAATGAGATTGGTAAAGAGGGGGTGTATAGGGGTTTTGGGGAACGGTTATTGGGAATGAGTTCAAACTCTATATGATTGTAACAATTTTTCATATAGTGAAATTTTTTCTCTGACAGTATGTGGTTTTTCTTCGGTTTTGGAGTTTTTCATGTAAAAATCGTTATATTATTATTTCTTATTCTTGTTCTTATTTCTCTATTGTTCACCCTGGTTTCATAACATTACCAACTATGAGTTACAATAACTGTTTGGGGAGTACTTTTTTTTTATAAAAAGAATAACAAAAAAAAAATCTAATGATGTACATTATTTTGTCATTTTGCCCCTTAGTGTGGCTTTTAGTAAGGCTGAACCCAAGAATAGATGTTTGACTTAGAGGATTTGTAGTTAAATTCATGAACATTCATAATAAATTCTTGATTCTTCATACCTTGATACAGCTAGAGGAAAAACAATTAAAACGTAATTGAAGTTTGCCAATGTGCAACAAAGGAGCTAGTATATGAAGGGGTGATACATGTTTATTAAGAAACTACTTTTAATAAGGAGGTATTTAATGCTTACCACTTAAGAATGTCAAAGAAAATTAATTAATTGTTTTTATATTTGGTAAATATTGAACGTCATTTACTAAAAATAATTTCTTAGCATATGCTCTAAAAACATATGTTAAGATAATTAAGTACCTTTGTATCAATAAAGATTTTGTTAGTGGTGGTTTTAATTGGAACATTAAGTGATAAGGGATAGAACCCCATATAACATGTCAAGATGAAATCAAAGCAGAAAGTATAATCATTATACGCAGTTAAGGGAAGGCTCGTGTTATAAGAGTTTACTAAAACTTATCCTACCTTATTGTTTGATTCTATCTTGATATATTATTCACGGCACCTTTGAGTCGATGACTCATGCCTTGTTCTAGAAACATTTGATCATAAAATGAATAGTAGCACATATTTTAGTAGACCTAGTACCTAATGGCTTTCCATAATAAACTGAAAATATCTAAAAACTAGGGATTAAATTGCCATATAAGTCTTTATGTATAGTATTTTTACAAGTTATATAAATTTATGTATACAATAATTATTTAATAAAATATGAATCAAATTAATTAAGTCATGATAAATAGTTATTTATTGTTAATTTATTTCTCTTATAAATGATGTGAAAAAAAATTAAGAAAATATATGTAAAAAATAAACATGTAAATTAATATTAGCCAAATACAGTAACAATAAAAAGTAAATAAGTAAGACATTTAAGAATGAATATAATGGACATGCATATACATAGGTTAGATATGCTAAATACCATACATAAAAGGATTATACAAAATAGACAATAATTAAAAGCAATAGGCAATTTAGATAAAGTAATTTACAATAGTCATACATGTTTTTACATTAAGATAGATGTTAAAAATTTTAGATTTTTCCATCAATATAATTTTATCAAAGAATTAGTTTTAAGTTAAAAAAAACTAAACAACATAAAATATTTGAATGACTAAGAATAAGTGAAATTCAAACTTAAAATTAAAAATCATATACCTCTTATAGTTAAGACTTAACACTTATTAGCACTTAAATTATATCGCTTAATGTTATGTTTGCTTTTAATTTTTCACATATATATATCTTAAAATATGTGATAAGTGGATAACTTAACTTAAATCTAACATATTTGCCCCTATAATGAAGATTTAAATATATTAATATTTAATGTGTTATAAACCTTGAAAATTAAATAGTTAAAACAATTAAATCAAAGTATCCATATTATAATACACTTACCTATTATTAAAAAAAATACATACGTACGTACGTATATACATACATATATACATACATACATATATATATATATGTTATAATATAGAAAATCTATTATGATAAATCAAATACAGACATATTAAAATAACTTACTATTCTTGATTTATTAATTTCACTTAAAATACAAATAGAAAATTTTGGAACATTAGTGGGATTGCCAGCAGCGCCACAAGTACTAGACTAATCGTTGTTAGACGATCTATTAGAATATGTAACTAATTTTGAATATAAATAAGATCTTTTTTTTGCCCAGAAGAAGAAGAAAAAATCGAAAATTGTGGGTATTTTTGTCTTTACAAGCAAAATATCCGCTAAGATATATTTACTTTTTTCCCTTTGAGGTTAGCTCCTATACCACCAACCTTCCCCTCGAGGTTTTCAATATTACAAATTACCCTTTGATTTCAAATTTCAAATTGAATCCATTAACTTAATCAGCGTAAGGGTAAAATAGAAAACAAAATTATATGGATAAAAATAATAAATAAATAACAATAATAATAATTAAAAATAAGGTATTATATTTAATAAAATCTCAACAGCTCAACATTTAATTAAATTAACTTAAAGGGACGCTTAGGTTATCGCTTAGGTTGTCTCACCACTGCCGTTCTCGTCTTGATAAAATCTCACCACTGTTGTTATTGTCTTGAGCTCCCATCTCTGCAATCTCCATCATCTCCATCTCTACCATCTCCATTGCCTCCTATCTCCTCCATCTCCATCGCCTCCCATCTAAAATTCATTGAACGGAGTCGCATTGTGATTAATACTATAAGTCTCCTCTCCTCCATTGATTTCTTCACTTGCGATTTGATGGTTGGAGCATAGAGAGATTAGGTTAGAAAGTTGATTGGTTTATTTCTGTCAAAATATTTAAGTATTTGAATCATCTGCTTTAGTTTGTTAATGTCTTAGTTAAGTGTGGAAATTCGGATTCAATTTGTTAATATAATCTTGTGTTTAGATTATTTTTACTATGATCATTATTAATTTATTAAATTTCTGTTTGATTTATAACTGATAATTTTATCAGTTTTACAATGTTGTCAGCATTACCATTAACTATCTTGGAATGAATTTCTTTTTAATTTTTTTTGTTTTGAAGTTTTTTTTTTCAGCGTCTTTATTACAATGTTACGAGACTATAGTTTACTAGTCTGGAGGTTGTTAAAAGTCTAATTTAATATCCAATTCAGTGTAACATGTAATAGGTTGCAGATCTTTTCATCTATGGTTGTGAACTTTTTATCTCCTACAGTCATTGGGGTTGTGGAATTGATGGTGGTGATGGTATGGTGGTGGTGCAATGGAGAATGGGTGTGATGAAGAATAGTTAGGGTAGTCAAGTCAACATGTATAATATTTAGGGCAATTTTGTCTAAAATGTTAGTTTACTTTTTATCTCATTATTTTCCCATTTTTTATTGCATATAGTGAATTACTTTGTTATTTTAATGGTCAAAAAGGTTAGCAAAAGGGTATTTTCAGTCATACTGTACACTTTTTATTCTCTTTCCTACTTATGGCATTGTTAAGTTAACGAATTCAATTTCAAATGAGGGGGCAATTTGTAATATTGAAAACCCCAAGATGAAGCTGGCGTTGACGCTAACCTTGGGGGGCAAAATCACATATCCCTATCCCATAATCACCAATAATATTTAGAGCAACGCTAAACCAATGGCTCTTCGCCCAACAGAAAGTCCGTAACAAAAACATCCCCATGTGATGTAACAAGCACAGAGCATAAAACGAGGTTGACTTGTAATTTCTACCTTTTCTAACTCTACTTTCAACATCTACCTATTTATTATGTATCTTGAGTTGAAGAGCCAGTAGCAAATAATTATGTTGACTAGTTATTTATATAGAATAAAAATATAGATGAGACTGTAAAATTTTCGAACTTTGACTGACATCCACTATTTAAGTATACTTCACAATTAAATTTTTTAAATTATATTTTTATTTGACTCATTTTTATAATTTAAAACATATTTTCACATGATCAACAAAAAGGTGTATATATAATAGTTGCAATTGCACCGTGATGAAATATATTGGTTTCCCCACAGAATTATTCAAGAGTTTCAATCTCTTCTTAAATAGAAACTAGATCTCCCAAACTTTTAACGGTCAACCGTGAATATCCACCGTCAAAGGATAAATCTGTTATTCTATAATTTTTTTTTTTCATATTTTCTTCTTTGTGGGATGAGTACTGAACCTAGCAATTAAGTGTGGTTTTCGGTGGATATGAAAGATAAATTATTGTTGAGTCAACACCTATCAACTCGGGTTATTTGTTTCGGCTTTTCTAATTAGAGCTTATTGAAGCAGATCTTTTTGAGATAGAATTTTCAAAATTAGAGCTTTTATTAAAAAATTATTGATCATTTATTGGGATAAATATAAAAGTACTTATTATAATTAAATTATCAAAATAGAGTTTTGTTATAAAGAGAGAATGAAGTAAAATATTTAAAATAAAAAAACAGTATATTTGACATTTCAAAACTTTAAAAAAGCTCAAAAAGAGCTTTTTCTAAAAGCCTCAATTTTAGGCTTCTCCTAGTACACGTAAAACAGTTTTTTTAATTATACATAAGCTCTTCTCAGGTGACAACCCAATTTCAGGCTTTTCTCAGTAAACGTAAAATAGTTTTTTTAATCATACATAAGCTCTTCTCAGGTGATAGCCAAACTAAGCAAAAAAAAAAAAGCTTTTGGCGTTAAAAAAGCTCTTTTGATTAGTAGAGAAACAGAAACAAACGCGCTCTTAAACTTTTAGGTAAAATGATAAACCTAACATGATATCAAAACATTTTCTATATAACGGTCTAAGGTTAATATATCAGCTCATATATAAAAACCAAAAGAGATTGTGAGGCCCAATCAACATGCAACATAACGTGAGATATGGAATGAATAATAAAAATATCATTAAATTGATATTTGAAAGGATAAACTCGGTATTTTTTTAAAGTCAATCTATACCTAACGTAGGCTAAGGTTTGTGGAGAACTCAGTTGTTAACTTCCAATTCACTGAGATATGGACTGTTTCGACCAATTCTTCAGGGTTTCCATGAAATATCCCATTTGTGAACACAAAAAGCCAAGCTGAGAAGATAAGAAGTGCACTCCTGTGGTGAAATTTAATGAAAGAAACTATTCTTTATTGGACTGTTCGTTAACGTCTGTCTACATGTAATATGCTGACTTTCAGGTCAAATTTAAATATGACATCTAACTGTCACATGCACTCAACCAAAGTTGCAGTAGTAGAATAGAGCTGAGCAAAACAGAAAGTTTAGCATTTTCCATGGAAGAGGCAGCTGAGAATGAAGCTCATCAAACTCCTCTTTTAGGTGCAAGTGTCAACCACCTCGTCTATACCAAGAAGCCTGTGAAATGGGTATGGATACTTCTCATTCTCAAGATTGTATTGTCGCTGATTATCATTCCTTGTCTTCTTATTATTATTCTCTACCCGTTAAACGGTGTGCCTGATTGGTTTGAATCAACCTCATTTTACACTAGCGGAACTTTTCTTGGAATTGAAGGTTCGTAATTGTATGTTCAATATTTAGGATAAATATATATATGCTGAAGCACTTGTTTCTCTCAACCTTATTCTATAAATTCTTTGAATTTACTGTAGGAGTTGTTTTCCTGATATTCAGCGGCCCCATTCTTATTATTGCATTTATTTCGGTACCTTACCTTATAATTTCTGAGAAAGAGCGAGCCCAACCACAAGGGTAGGTAGTGTTCTTAATTAATTATTGTATAAATAAATAGATACTTTAAAGAAATATTAGTTGTTGATTTTATATATAATCAATTTAATTGTTTAATTATATTTATAGGAATGAGACTCCAAAATCTCCAGGTTACCGGTTGTCCACATTTCCTCTATTCGTGAATGGAACATTTGGTGTTATTTCGGCCGCCGAATCCATCGGCATTCTCCTTTTTGTTTCTTACGTTATTTGGACTTTTTGTGCTTATGTGGGCTTTAAGGCTGAGTTAAGTGCTTATGAGGAAAGGTACAATTAAACTATATTATTCACTTTTTTTTTTTTTTTTGGGCCTGCATATTAATGCTCGATATCCTACGTGTCCAAAAGACTTATTTGCTGTCGAATATTAGTGTTTGTTAGTATTAAATATAAAAAGAAAAAAGGCCCACACACTTGGGACTATATATATATATATATATTGGTATATCTTTTCTGTACTGATTCAGATGCCGGAATTCTCAGATCATTCTTGCTTGTTTCGGGACATTGCTTGGCATTGACTGGGATATACTGCTTGGCATTCTTGTTTCTGCCTATAGCCAGGGGATCAATTATTCTTCGACTTGTTGACATTCCTTTTGGCCATGCTGCAAGATATCATATATGGCTTGGACATCTCACTCTCTTTATATTTACTCTTCATGGACTCTGCTACATAATTGCATGGTATCTTGAAGGGACTCTACAAGAAGAAGTGAGTTTTTTTCCCCCAAAAAATTGGGTACTTGATTAATTTAGGGATGCACATTTACCTTTTCTGTTTTAATTAGTTTTACTAGAAATTAAAATAAATCAAGTAAAGCTTAGTTATCGCGCAAATTAATTTAATAATTAATGTGAAGTGGTTATGATTCAATTTATATAACAGTCCGTAACTTTATAAATGCAGATACTAGTGTGGCCAGAGAGTGGTGACGTATATCTCGCTGGAGCTATCAGCCTTTTAGCTGGTCTAATGATGTGGATGACGTCGCTTCCTCCAGTGAGGAAAAAAAATTTCGAAGTGTTCTTCTACACGCACCAACTCTACATAGTTTTTATCATCTTCTTTGCTTTGCATGTTGGTGTCGTCACTTTCAGTAAAGTTGCTGGAACAATATTTCTTTTCATGCTCGATCGCTTTTTAAGATTTTGCCAATCACGAAAGACTGTTGATATAGTTTCATCTTCTTGCTTTCCGGGTGGAATTGTGAGACTAGTCCTCTCAAAACCCAAAAGTAATTAATTATATTTACATACATGATTGCTTATTTTATGTTGATTCATTTAAATTATGCATCATATATATATATATATATATATATATATATGTATATATCTGTTACAAAAATTTCCTACATACATTTCGCAATGCAGATCTACGGTGTAATCCTCTCAGTTTTATATTCGTTCGAATTCGGGAAGCATCTCGGTTGCAATGGCATCCTTTCAGTGTTTCAGTTGGTGGTGAACATCATCTCTCGGTTCTTATAAAGGCTGTTGGTGAATGGACCACAAAAGTTAAACAAGATGTCACATATGCTACTTCTGGGGCTGATCTCCAACCTCGATCTAATATAACAACAGCTTCTGTGGAAGGGCCTTATGGACATGAATCACCACAACATTTAATGTATGTATGCAATTTATGGTGATAATATCATAGCTAGACGAATTTAATTGTAATTATAATAAATTGTCTTTGTCTTCTAATTAGAATTGAACTGACTTGACCATTTCTTTCAATTAGGTATGAAAATCTTATATTGGTAGCTGGTGGAGTTGGGATGTCACCATTTCTTCCTATCATAACTGACGTTTTTCGTCGTATTGAGCGAGGAAAACCTCTTCTATTGAAGAATTTATCAATTGTTTGGGCAATGAAAAGATCGAATGAGCTGTCTCTTCTATCCGTTGTTGACATGAAGTCACCACTTTGTTCAAATCTATCTGACAAAGTAAATCTTGATATTCAGATTTATATCACTCAAGAATTTGAGCCGCCATTGGTAAGTTTGGTTATAATTAACTTAATCGTATCACTGGCACTATTTCCTTCTATGAATTATTAATGAATGGTATTTTGCGATTTTTATTATACAAATAAGGGTGGATTCCGCGGCACCATATTTTTTATACAAATTGTGAGCCGTTAAATCAACCCATTTTCAATGACTAAGTTTCAATCTAACAATTTTCATCCCACGGTGCATTAATTATACATATTAATTAACTTGAATATGAACAGTTAAAAGTAGCTAGAGGTTGATCCAAGGGCTCAGAACTTTTGTTAAAAAAAAAAAATTGATGTCATTGGACCTAACCCATGTATATAACATTTACTTCACTAAACTAAAATTCAACTGGGGGTTGTGGAATTTGATTGTGTAAGTTAAATATTTCTAATTTCAGGAGGACGGTACCTTTGATAATGCAATAAATTCTTATGTTCACCCAGCCTCCAAGGGAAGCAGCGTTTCTGCTCTTTCAGCTGGTGCAGGAGATAACATTTGGTTTGGAATATATATCATCACAACAACAGTTGGATTCTTCTGTTCTCTGTGTTTACTGCACATTTTTTACGTAAACCCTTTTAACTTACCTGTTGGATGGTACCGAGCTCTTCTTTTCTTGGTATGCATGGTTGCTAGTGTCTTTGTCTTTGGAGGTTCTGTGGTTGGTTTATGGTATCTTTGGGGAAGGAAAATTTCACAATTGGATTGCCAAGATGGTCAGAAATCGTCAACTGACATAGCACAGCATAATGAAAATGCACTACACAAGGATTATATATATCAAGCCCTTGGTAATTCAACCAAAATCCGATACATGTATGGTGCAAGACCAGACTTTAAAGGTATACACAATTCCAAATATTTATGTTAACATTTTCGACTAAATTGTAAGATTTGAAAAGGTGATATGATCTTTATATGTATGCATATTAGCTTGCTAAAGATTGGATAGATCAGTAAAAAAAAACAACTGCTCAATGACCTCCTAATTAATAAATTTGGTGTAAATTTTCTTTTCAGATATATTGGAGTCAGTATCGGAGCAATGGGGTAATGTTGATGTGGGTTTAATTGTATGCGGTCCTCCAAGTCTTGAGTCAAGTGTTGCTAAAGAATGTAGGTCACTCAACATGAGGATGATAAGGCGACAACATCATCATCCAGTCTTTCATTTCCACAGTCATAGTTTCAATTTGTAGGGAACATTATGAATTTCTTATGATTATTGTAGCATACAACCAAAAATTAAAATATATTTTTAGTATATTTACCTCTTTTGTTGGGTGCATATAATTCTTTCTTTTATGTATAGTCATACACTCATACTTCATTACAAATTAAAACTTAGAAATTAACTTTGAAAATTAATTGATGCCTTGACCTTGAATGAACGATTACACACAAAAAAAAAAAAAGACAAAATTGACAGTAATTTTGTTTTTGTAACATAAATGTGGATATGTGAGGATAAATATACGAACCCAAATTCCACTAAATGGGTTAACATTCTCTGAAAAATAATTTGATTTCTAAGATCTCAATATCTTACAAAAAAGCAAACGATATTTATGGACACCATTTTTAGTTACTGCTATGACAAACGTAAGATAATAAGGATGGGGTTGTATACACCATAATATATTATTCTCGACACTCATTCACTGAATATATCAACCCAAACAAACTAAAAGTCAAACATTTACTTTAAAAATAAATTCACTTAATAAATAATTAGTTTTCCCTTAATAAAACTCTAATACACTTTTACAATTAATTTTACTTTACTAATACCCAACCTTGATAATTATATCAAACAATTCATAAAAATGAAATTCTAATAATTTCTAGTTCCACTGTATCTTAGTTCGTAGCATTACTTAATTATATAAACTTTCATCCCATTCATCTTTTCTCAACAAAACTCTAAATAACCATTAATATCAGCCTAAGACATACACTTATAAATTGCTTTTTGTTATTAACATTGATCATCTAAAAAATCAACGCTAATAACTTAAGATTGTGAAAATAAATAATTAAAATACTTGATTAAGTATTGAAAAGTATAATCCACTCACAACAACACTTCTTATCCTTGACTGAAAGAGGCTCTTGTGATGTGGGTTGATATATAAAGTTTGCTGGAAACTTAGGGTAGGAAATACTCCTTAAGGTCCCAATTTTCTCTCTCATAATCTCATTGCCAACTTCCAAATTAAAGCCACTTTTTTATGGTATGACGCAGAGGCGGAGCCAGGATATATTTGTTTGGGGGCTAATTGTCACGAGCTTAGAGGGTTGTGCAGTACGCTCGTACAGCACTTAGACAAATTGATTGAAAGTTGCTAAGTAAGCCTAGTGATTTGCCTTCTCACTCAAGGAGAAGAGAGAATCGTTGAGCCAAAGAGCTTCGTAGGCAAGAAGAGAAGAGATGGAAGATGGAGACAAGTATTGCTAAGCAAGAGAGCTTTGTATTACACTAGAATGTTTGCTTACAGATTTACTTGGATTTGCTTGGATGATTTACAAATAAGCATTGGAGGGGTTTTTATAGTGAACCACCTCTCAAATAAATGGCTAAGATCTAATGCATCTAAGGGTCCTAATTCACTCTTATCTACTAAATTATCTAGATATGTACAAGAGAGTATTATCTACTAAATTATCTAGATGTTTACAATCTACTAAATTATCTAGATAAATACAAGAGAGTATTCTAGAAACTTATCTTGCTCGAGAATTCTAGAAGATAGGCTTGGGCTTGCAAGCCTTATGCATATTTGGGCCACTCTAACAAGCAACTTTGGTGGGCCGTAACATCCTCCTCCACCTAATTCTGCGACGTTCTCGGTGTGCTTTCGTCCTTGTAGCGTTGGATGTGTCTTCGCATTCCCAACTTGCCTCACTGTCCAGAAGGTTTTTTCACTTTACCAAGTATTCAGTGTATGGTGGAACTCCTCTCCTTCGTATCACACGTTCCGCAAGGATGCATTTCACGTCTTTGTCGAATGCGGTGATGATGGTTGTGGGTGCTCTCTTAGACTCGCTTCTACCTGGATCTTCCTTGTCTTCATGATAGGGCTTGAGGAAACTCACATGGAAGACCGGATGAATCTTGAGGTTAGGTGGCAATCAGACTTTATAGGAGACTTCACCCACTCGCTTGACAATAGGGAAGGGACCTCCGTATTTTCGTACCAACCATTTGTGCACTTTGCGAAGTGACTTGAATTGTTGGGGTAGTAGCTTGATGAGTACCAAGTCCCCTTCTTGGAATGCGAGGTGTCGTCTCTTAGTGTCCGCCCATTCCTTCATTTTTTTGGCAGCCTTGTCTAAGCATGCTCGCGTGATGTCGGCTTGTTCATGCCATTCCTTTGTGAGCTTGTATGTCGTCGGACTCTTCCCTCCACAGGTTGAGGCTATGGCATGTGTAGTCATAGGTTGTTGTCCCGTCACAATCTTAAACGGACTCTTACCTGTTGCCTCACTCATTTGGAGATTATATGAGAATTGGGCAACGTCTAGCAACTTTGTCCAATCATGTTGGTGACTGCTCACATAATGCCTCAAGTATAGCTCAAGTAAGGCATTGATACGCTCGGTTTGCCCATCAGTTTAGGGATGGAAGCTTGTTGAGAAACTCAAGTCGGTCCCCAACATTGTGAAGAGCTCTCCCCAAAAGCGACCGGTAAAGCGAGGGTCACGATCACTCACGTTGTTTTGTAGAAGTCCCCATAGATTCACTATGTGTTTGAGGAATGCTCGAGTGGCTTCATCTGCAGTGCAATCCGTGGAGACGGGAATGAAGGTGGCATACTTGATTGATGCGTTCGAAACTAGCAAGTATACTAGTCGCACAAGTAATAAAGTGATAAGTAAGATATCGTTCCCACGAGGATTGATTCTAATTGAATTTGTTATTTCCAGCAACAATTAACCAAATGGGGGGGTTTTGTTGGTTGATTAACTAGATGAAAATAATAATGCAAAACAAAGAATAACAAAACGAAATTAATTCGAATGAAAAATCAATGCGAGAAAGCTGGTTAAGGGATCCTTCTCTACCACAAGATATGGTTTTGCGAATTAATTGTAGAATTGTCATCCAATCACACCATTGAAATTATCAACCGTAGATAACAACAAGCTCTGTTATCCCAATCTTTCCTTACTTTGTTGTTAAATAAAACAAGCCTTTATTTAATCTCTAACCATTAAACAACCTAGAACAAGCTCGCTGAGTTTAATTCCAATGGATGCATTATGATAAGAAAGATAGGTTGATCTAAGCAATAAACACACAAGCTCGATGTATTTTACTTAGGTTATATTCTCCAATTGTTAATCTCTGATCACATTTTCTACAATGATTAAATTTCAAGACGAATTAATGGATCAGTTTCTAGTCTAGAAATAAAACACAACCAGATTATATTCAGTTGGCCACTCAAATACAATCAGCAAGCAATCATAAGCATTAAATATGGGAGAATACAAGCAACTTCATTTAGAGAATTGGATAACAATTCCTTACACAATCAACTTACAAAAACCATATCAGGGGCTTTGAAATCACCCTCAACCAATTCAGATTCAGTTACACATTTTTAAGAACATGGTAAATACAATACAACATGGAGACATTCCAGAAAATGAAAGGGAAGGGAAAAACTTAGCAAATTTGATGTATTTCTCTCTTAAGATTTGTAGTTCTTCCTCTTTCCAAGCCTTCAATCTCCTTCAAGAACTCTAAGAGATGAGAGAAATCCAAAGATGCAGCCTCCACCACATTCTCCCCTCTTCAAGTTATGAAAATAAAACTCTAAAATTTGTTTAAATACTCTGCTACAGTGACTTGCTACAGTGCCCCGTATTATACATGCTACAGTGACTTGTGGAATTATATTTCTATACATCTCACACTGTTTTGATTACAACTTTTGGTACACTGAATGGATTTATAAACCGTAAAATTTTCCAGAAAATAGACTTCGAGAGCTTTCCAACGGTATATAATATGTCGTCGGGTTCATTGTATATCAATACAATTAAATCTGAGAAGATCACTGACTAGCAGAGGTGAAATGAAGGGTTTTACTCCATTTTTGTGCAAGTTGCTCCAAAACTCCTACAAACATCAAAACCACACAAAAACATAAAAATACCAAGGAATATAGCAAAGAAACATGGACGAATTGATATAAAAGTAATACATAATAGACACCTATCAAATTCCCCCACACTTAGACTTTGCTAGTCCTCGAGCAACTAAAATGATACGAAACAAAACTAAACCGAAACAGAATCAAAGAAAAATTAGAACACACATGTTTTAACTTGCAAATAGGCCTCAAAGATTGTACTTAATTATAACCCAAGGAAAACTTCAAAATAATGCACTTGATCAAGAATTTCATCTCAAAGATTAATTTCGCTTCACTTCAATTCCTCAAGTGTGTGTGTGTAGAGCCATTCTCACCTAATCACTTGTAACCCGGATGATTTTATGCATAAAAATGAATCATGTTTAATATTGAAGATGTGTGTATAAATGAACTCCATAGGCCTGCTTTTCAAGTCACTCTCCACTAATGTAGACAGGCACAACACCAAGGATCAAGTAGGACTTTATTAAGCTTGTAACGTTTGGCTTGGGTGAAGGTATGATAAAGGATAATAATTTAGCTCAAATAACTCACAAACACATAAATCATTCAAGATTATGTAGAGCTCAACCCTATAACACAACTTTATTTTAATTCACCAGGTTACTCCCCCAAACTTATTTAGAACACTCAATCTTCTTTTGTTTCTTTTTTTTCTTTTTTTTGTTTTTTTTAGAAAACAAAAGAAACTACACCCCCATACTTTGTTGTTTCATTCTTTTTAAGAACACCCAAGGGTATAGAACTCTTTTTTTTCTTTTCTTTCTTTTTTTTTAACTGCAATTCCACTCCCCCACACTTAAACAATACATTGTCCTCAATGTTTAAGTACGTGGAATATAAGTACAGATTTTTTTTCTCTTTTTTTTTTTTTTTACAAACATAATAAAACTCACTTGCATTGCTCATGGCATAATCCAACCTCCTCTAACTTCCCAAAACCATAACATAGCTCAAAATGTAATTGCGAATGATTTACATGCTCATAGGTAAGGGATAAACTGTTTGGAACAAATTCAATTAAGGTTAGGAAATCTTTTAGTGAGTTAACCAAGAAAAAGGTTTACAGAGGCTCAAAGGGGTAACTAGGGATCAATTTTAGTCAAGTTTGGCTCTTAAGGCTCAAACGGTCCAAAGATGGCCTAAATCATTTCCCTAATTTTGCACAGTCTAGGATTTCGCCTCGAGTGACCACAAACAAGTTCTAGAATTCATTGAAATCTGGAGAAACACTTAAATTACATAAACTTTCTCTAAGTAAACAAATAACTCAGTGATAATGGCTCCGTGCTCAATTTTGTGCAAGGAATCAAAGGTAAAGCAAAAACTAATTAACATTTCAAGCACAAAGATCCATGCATCATTTATCATTTTCCAAGAGTTATTCTTAATTCAATCATTATCTTATCATCGACCCACAAAATGCAAGAAAAGAGGTACGTGGCGTTGTTCAACCTGAGTCAAGATTGTATATTTTAACAATCCTTAGGACCAGTAGCCCGCAGACTTAAGGTTTCCAGCCTATATACCTTTATTATGAAAGAACAAAACAATATACAAGACACTTCAAACAACATGAAATAAACAAACTACAGATTTATGTCGAGAGATTACAGATGGAGCGTTAAATCCAGTTTACGCCTCTTATTGCCTTCTCCAAACCAATCTATCCGAGCCATTGTTAAATCAGGCGAATAGACGAATTCTTATAATTTGTCAATTAACTCCCCTGCAGTTGAAGCTGTAACCAGGATTTGCCTCGCTGACGGTGAGATGAAATTTTTTTCTACAGCTTGATCAAGAAAGGACAACAAACCATCAAAAACATTATTGACATTTAACAAACCAATGGGTTTCCGATGGATGTTTAGCTGTGCCCAAGAGGTGATTTGAAATATCTCCTCTAATGTACCATAGCCACCGGGCAAAGCTATAAATGCATCACATTTAATGACCATATGTGCAATACGCTCATGCATGCTAGAGACCTGTAACTCTTCCCCCATTGTGTTGCTTATGATATCTCGTACAGCTAATGGTTTAGGATAATGCCGAGAACTTTGCTCCCTCCTAGGGATGCAGCTGTCGACACACACCCCATTAACCCAAGACTACCTCCTCCATAAATCAAATGAATACCCCTCGCAGCTAATGTCCTACCGAGATCAAGAGCTGCTGTTGTAAACTCTCCATCTTTACCAAATTGCGATCCACAAAATACGCATATATTTTGGAATCGCCGAATTGTTGTTTTCTCCATTTTTAAAAATGCTCTAACTTTGTGTAAGACAATGATGCAAGTTAGGTAATATGCTTTTCAAGTGCAAGACAGGTTATAGCTGTCTCTTATACACATCTAGATGTGTATAAGAGACAGGCATGGATATATACACACGTAAAACTCTCAAATTTGACACATGGGGACATAATTTCGGTGGGGTTGCTCGATGCAGATTTATCGCCCCGAGATTTGAAAAAATAGATATGCTTTCGGTGGGGTTTGACAAAACCTCCACACTTGTCGTCCACGTGTGCATGAAAAATGGAGATAAACTTTCGGTGGGGTTTGAAAAAAAACCGCCACACTTGTCCTCCCACGTGAAAGGCATGAAAAGTAAAGATATACTTTCTCGGCGGAGGTTGACCAAAAACCTCCACACTTGTCCCTTCCACGTGTGCTTATATCATAGGGTAGTCATGTGGTTTGTCAAAAAGAAAACTTGAAATTAAAACAAACAAAATCAACAAACAACAACAACACAAAAACAACATTGATAATCAGATCAAACGAAACAAGAAAGAAATAAAATTCGACAACAACAACACACATTCAAATATACCAGTATTTGTGATTGTGGCTCACATCTTCCTCTGGTTTTACGTCCAGTAACGGCTGAAACGCCTTCTATGAGTCGGGGATTTGCTTCCCATCCAGCTTTCTTATAAACTGGCAAACAGGGTCGTTTTTAGTCAGATTCCCTAGACTATAACACTGCAATTCATCACGAAATTGTGTCCATAGATTAAGCCATTCACGCTGAACAGTCCCAATATGTGAATGAGAGTTAATAAAACATTATCCAGCTACTCTTACTTCAGACCATTTTTAATAAATGACAGTTTATCTTCTTCTATTGCTGGACACAAACCCTAATGAACGCAAGTCTTGTTACAATTCAGCTTCTAGCACATTTATAACATACTTGTAACCTTTTCGCTCTCGCCTCTTGGCGTAGTAGCTCTTTCCTAGACCAGGCATGTATTTTGCGAGATTAATGTCCGGCTCACCGGACAATCCACCTTGGCTTCGATAAGCCATCGGATATCAGCAGGCACATTTAAGAGCATCAATGCCCAAAGTCTAGTCATCCGTACTTTATAAATTTTAAAAACAGCATTTTGAGGAAGTGAAGGGAAATATTTACGAAGGTTCGATAGAAAGATATCAGCATCCATTGAAGAGAAGAAAAGGAGAGATATTACCGATAATGCGATTGAGTTTGTTCTTCTCCCAGATATGCACGTTTTCAAACCTT